>CAXKVX010000592.1:0-141486 GCA_964058865.1 Eleocharis quinqueflora
AGATCGAGGTCTTCCATGAGCAAGAACAATTCGACTTTTGGTGACCATTACATAAGGATGAGCCTATGTGATGAGGATATGTTTCGCAAATGGCTAGAGAGAGAAAATTTAGATCATTCTAATTTTAGTATTAGTGTTATGCTCCACTAGAAACTTAAAAGCTTTTCTTTATGATTCGTGTCTTGTAAATTTTTTATGAATTATGCTTGTGCTTGTAATACTCTATGCATTATCTTAACCATCTTTTATTGTTTGCTTGCTTCGCTTTCCAAAACATTATATGATAGATGATTGATAATGGAGCCATGTAATTGCTATATTTCACATTGATCATTAGATTGAGGGGGAGTATGATGAAATGTCTATAATTGTCAAAATTTTCATTGAATGCATTATGCTTGAATTGATGGAGAGCTAAATTGCTTGACTTGTTATTAGATTACTACATTCTCATATTAAGAGGGAAGATTAAAATTGAATTGATCTTTTTGCCAATATTTGAAAAAAGAAGGAGATGTAGTAGTATAGTGCATAAATTTTTGGTATGCATTAGGTTTTCAAATTGTCAAAAGAAAAAGTTTGTTGGCTTGAACTCATCTTGATTTGACAATTTACAAAACAACTAGTACTAACTTTTGCACTAGTTGAGTTTTGTTAAAGTGCAAGTTAAAACAGATACATTTGATCTTGACAAAGGTCTTAAACATAATGTACAAATCAAAAGGAGCAATGTGGTGCAAGAAGCAAGAAAAACAGAGCTTGGCAGAGCCATGCGTTACTATAACGCATGAAGAATCTATCACAACGGATTGGAAACCATCATAACGGGTTGCCAAGACGTCACAACAGCTTCCTAACAAGTGGACCCACAAGATAGTAGATTTGGAGATGGAAAAATTGACCAAGTAATGTTCGAGCCTTGCGTTACTGTAACGCATTCCAAACCTGTCACAATGTGTACCTGAAGGAGAAGGGTCTAGAAGTCTGTTGCGGAGGAGTTAAAGGGGAAATCTGGAAAATGTCCAACCAATTATAACAAGTCCTGTAACAGATTGAAGGATTTATGTAACACAAGGTGCACAAAAGCAAGATTTGAAGATTCAAGAAGTGTTATGTCTATATAAACTTAACATATTCGTTTCAGAAGACTAAGAAAGTTATTTCCAAGTTTACAAACACTCAAAAAGCACTAGAAAGAGCACATAAGCCTTCTACAACAAGCATCTAAATCTATTATTAATCATCTACTATTTGAGGTAGTTTATTCTACTTGTTTGTTTGATTCGTGTTGTGATGTAAAGCGAGGTGTTTTTTTGTTTGCAAGCTTGGTGTTGCCCATTACAGAGGTCTTGAAGCCTTTTGGATAGACTTCTTTTTTGTAAAACAAATTTTGTTATAGTGTTCGATCCCGGTGTGTTGAACCGAATGTCTCGTGGATGCATGTCATATTTTGTAGGCCGAACCACGTTATATTATGTGTTCTTTGCTCTCTTGCTCTTACTATCTTTACATGTCTTGTGAACCAATTGAATTGCACCAAAACTTGTAAAATTGCTAGATGATTAAAGTCTTGATAATTTTTAAATACAGTTCTGCACTTAATTCTCATACTATACCGCATACCTCGTTCAAAATAACACGCTGAACAAAGTATTACAATGGAAAAGCAACACAGAAAAAGATAATAAGTATTTTAGAGAAAGAAAAATATAATTAATCTATATTATTCTCTCGGTGCTAGCTTTTTTTATATACTAATCTCTCTTAGTAAAAGAAAAATTAAATGATATTGTAAAAATAAGATAATTAGATAGATTCTTCTCAACCTCTCAATAACTACCTTGTTCTCTCCTCACTCCGTTTACTCCACAAGTCAGACTCTAGACTAAAGCCGTAGATAGAGGTGTAAGAAATATTAGTAGCTCGTGGTTCGTTCGTGTTTGATTCATTAAAAATTCGTTATGAACTCGTTCGTTACCAACTCGAACTGTTAACGAGTTGATCAGCTCGTTAAGTTAACGAGCCGATCTTGAACTCTGTCCAGCTCGGCTCGTTAACGAATCACACATATTATATAAAGTTAATTGATAGATATTAATATCTAACTACAATAGTTGAAGTACATGTTGCACAATATTAATTAACATACAGTCTAGGAGTGTCAAAAATATTCGTAGCTCGTGGCTCGTCCGTGTTCGACTCGTCAAAAACTCGTTATGAACCCGTTCGTTACAAGCTTGTTATAAACTCGTTCGTTATCAGCTTGTTTGTTAAGTAACGAGCCGATCTTGAACTTGACTCAGCTCGTTCGTGTTCGACTCGTTTGCACCCCTAGCCGTAGAGTGCCTCTCGATATTCTGTGATGATAACAGCTTTTCTAGGCTCGCTTTACTTCTCCCTTCTTCTAATGGACATGTTAGTGTTTTTAAGCCCGATTCTTCTACTATTAGCTCACTACTACTTTCTTCCTCTTTGATCACTCTGGCGATTTGTTCAATGGCATCAGCTCCCTTCTCCCCTTTACCAACCATTGCTGACACAAGGAGGCGACTCGATGGCGGAGATTAGGAGTAGTGATTCGATGCATTCATTTACAAGTCATGGAATCATCGTATCATATAAGAGGAGACTGTGAGATCAATAAATTTCCAACTCAAGTGCTCAATGGTCACAATGAAATATCTCAAAGAGCGTATTTAAATACTAATGGTCGTAGGTTTAACTCTCAACAAATGCCAGAAGAATAATTTGACATTGTCCGACATAAAGAAACTTTAATAAAAAAAAGCAAACATTTGTGTTTTCCCAATAAGGCAATACCTATGGATATCAAAGAGGCATGAGCCCAATACAACTGCCAATGCAGTGGACACCTGGACATTCAGTAAGTGATGTCATATGAATACTATAGTAAAGATGATATTGATTTCGCAATAGATAGAATTGACATAACTTTTGTAAAGTAAGTCATATTGGACCCGCAAGAATAATTAATTGCAAATGTGTACAATTCAGTGAAGCGCATAGGTCGAACATTTGTTGCCGAAGAAGGCATAAGCTGATAAGCCAATAACTAAATAAATAAATTGAAAACAAAGGCATGGACCCCCGATGCAACTACCATTCCAATGGAAATCCAGTTAAGCAAATATCATATCAAAGCTAATAGTAAGATGATAGTAACGTCGCAATTGATACATAGTGTGACATGTGTGAAGTAATATAGGGCCCTCAACAATGTTTAATTGCAACTGTGTACAAATCAATGAGGGAAATAGATTTAAACTAATAAATACAATTAAGTACGGAACTTGACAAAATATCTTCCCGTTCCAAAAGAAGCCCCTAGCAATTAGATCAGGTTGCTGCATAGCGCTCACCATTAATCTGGTCTTCAGCTTAAATACTGATGATACAATGGAGTTCACATGTGCTCCCATAGTAACTGCGCCATTTATAACTATAGCACTCCATATGATCAAAATATAAAGTGAAGCAGTTCATATCAAATCACAAAGATGCCCGGCAAAAGATTTCAATGCGATAGGGAAGTTCCCAGTTCTATCAGGAGGCTAGCAGGTTATCGTGATGGGCAATTATCGTATAACCACAATTATCGCTGCAAGTCCGCAAATGCTAGATCATGCAAACAAAAAAAGTGAAGGGTAGCTAACTCGGGTCTAACTCAATAGGACTAGGAGTTAAGTTTTTTATTAGTGGTCTGAGAGATTCCATGATACTTGAAAAAGATGGCCTTTTCCATGGCTCACTGAAAGAAATAATAATGCACACTATGAATTATCACCAAGATGATCTAACCAAGAAATTAGCAAAGAAAATAATTGAATCTTGGATTAATTATAATATATAATAAAATAGCCTACTCAGCCCAACAAGATTGAATGATGGAGGCCACATTTGCATTGACATCACTTGGGATGTCAAGCCTTCTTCCCTGAAACCCAACTGCAGCAACCACCTGACCATATCAATTTGCATGTCAGAAAAACTAAATAATGTAAACCATTGAGATGTTGGCAATTAACAGGTAAATACACAGAACCTGAGCAGGATTTAAGTTACGCCATGGCTGCTGCAAGGACATAAGCTCCCACAAAATAACACCAAAGCTATATACATCTGATTTTTCATTTGATGGCTCATCCCTTAAAACTTCTGGTGCCATCCATTCAGGCTTCAAAAGAATAACTTTTAAGGAATAATTACAAGCAATGATTATTTAAAAGAAGAAATAGGATAGAGCACAATATCTAGATTACCAAATTAAAAATATAAAATTGGTAAAAGATTGAGCAAACTTACAGTCCCTGCTGCAGTTTTAGAGGACAAATATGTTTTTGCCTTCATTCGGGATAGGCCAAAGTCACCAACCTGACATAACAATCAGAAGGATCACTCTGATCAATTTAAATGAGAGGAATAGATATGCATACATCAGAAGAGAAAAATTAGAAGTTGAAATCTTACTTTAACTGTGTATTTCTCGTCAACTAATAGGTTTGGTGATTTAAGATCCCGATGAACAATAGGAGGGCTGCGTTTGTGAAGATAATTCATACCCTGTGCCTATATGCAATGTCAAAAGAAATTGTGGTTTTGGACTTAACATAAGCATGCTCCCTTGAAAAAAAAAGGCTTTTGATAAGGCAAGGGAAATACCACATTAAAAGCCATACTCAAACGCCGTTTTACATCTAGAGTTTTTCTGGCACCAGGTTTAAGTAAAAGCTGATACAAGCTCCCTCTAGATATCAACATAATAGAAATAAAGTTATTACCCAAAAGAACCAACTTAATTTGTACTAGAAACATTAATCAGGGCCAAGTACTGAAATTAAGGTGAAATTGCAAGTATAACCATAAAATTCTCATAAAGTTCTTGGTATTTACATATTTCATCCAAAGGGGCACCATGACAAGTAAACTGTTTTCGTCTATTGAAAACAGCTAACAAATACTGATACATGCATTGCTAATTAATGGCGGTGCATGGGTTGCTAGTTGCAGAGAGGCCACAGAAGCTTTATTGGGATCTTCATGCACACAGAATGGAATGCATTTATAATTCATACTTTCCAAATGATTGTTTGATTTGGGTACATATAAATTCATTGCTCACACAAATCAAAGAAAGAGGAGATACAGTCTACAGAGAAGACATTTTTTTCCAATATATTTAACATGAATTTAAGAGTGAGGCTATGGTATTCCGTCTCTATATCTCCAATTTCAAAGACAAAACGACCAATCATAACCGTTGAAATTGATCTCCATATTAAAATCTCTTTGGAGATCGAATTTTACATTTTTTTTACTATCTTTTAAAGTTGGTTAGATTTTCTGGATCATCCAATATGAATGATTTTCCACCTCTCTAAAAATTAGTAAAACAATTCTAAAATTGTAAAATTCAGTCTCCAAGGAGATTTTAATATGGAGATCAAGTTCAACGGTTTTAATCGGTAGTTTGGATTTTGAAATTGGAGAAATAGAGGCAAAGTACCGCATGAGTGGTATGTTGTGAAGTACCATAGCCTCACTCTGAATATAATTGTCAATTTAGTATTTTTTTTTTGGAACATTTCACAGGTATCTAAGATTTGAAATTTAGATGGGTAAATATCTAAATTTCAACTTTTTTGGGCAAAATATCTTAAATAACAAAATTTGATGGGTATACACCCAATTTTGCTTAAAATCAAAAAAAAAAAAGAAACGGTAGAGATGACCTGAAAAGGTACTCGGTGACAATGGAGAGGTTAGGTGGCTGTGTAACAGCACCCATCAGAAGAACTATGTTTGGATGCCTCAGACTTTTCATTATCGCCACCTAACAGAGTCAGATAGATATAGGGACAAAGAAAGCTCAGTGCAATTACAACAATACAATATTTTAAAATTCTCGAACAGCGATTAGTGGCAGGCTGGCAGCAATACCTCTCTCAAGAATTCCTTCAGTTGTTCCGAGCGAAAATCTTGCTCCATTAAGATCTTCACAGCAACATCCTAACTCATAACATTGGCAATTAGAGAAACATCTAGAAAATGCACATCAGAATTTGGAAAGAATCTCAATACTTACAGAACCATGCCAATCAGCATGATGCACAGTACCAAATGAACCTGCATATAGTCCAATAATTGTTTTCTTAGAAGCAGTGATGTAAATTACCAATTTCTTGAGACATATATTAAAAGATAGCAAATAAGTTAGATGTGCTAGTTATTCAAATGTAAGGGATGAGATCATATTGACAATAATTTTGTTTGACAACTGTTGCACAACTGACTCAATGGTTATCAAAATAAGAAAACTGAACTTGCAGATATGCTCTCTATAACAAAGATAGGTCATCTACTAAACTAGGGGAAATTTGAAAACTAATTGATCACCCATGACTGATTTCAAACAAAAGTCTAGTTTTATTGATCTTCGATCAAACCAAATAATTTTCAAATTGTGCCGCATTGATACGGCATCTATCAAATCACCATGAACATATCTACAGTTTTTAGATTTTTAATTCAACAAACTTTGACATTACTTTTGTTGGTTCCTATGGATTGGTCCTCAGTTCGTTGCCTAGAAGATTCCAATTTTGAGGAGTTTTTCATTTATAATTTTTGGATCATTCCATAATATTTGAAATCTGAGGATGATTACTATTATATCAAGAAAAAATATTTGCAGAAACCACATATATGGAAATATCAGATGAATAGATCTACCTTCTCCAATTTTCTCCTTTAAAACAAGTTCACTCCATGGGATGCTCAAATCATGAACAGCAATGGCTATATCATTGAAAAGATTTGACCCTTTCCAAAATTGGCTTTCTTGAGGGTTACTAAAATAAACAATATTCTCTGCATTGCATGCTTGGTTGACATGATTTAGTGGATTATAATGATCATGTACTTCAAGTGTGGGTCGAGTATCATTCTCTGTTACATTTGATGAGTTTGGCATAACAATTGAACCACTCGTATATTCTACTTCAACAGCTTCTCCTCCTGCCAGTGAATAAAACACACTCTAAAGTGAAGTTAAATAAACATTGAAAAGCATGTAGGAAATCAAGAGAAGAGATTTTATTTACCAGGAGAGGCATCATTGAACATAAGATTAAGGGATTGACAGTCGAGAAAATATTGTTTTGCCAGAGACTTGAAATTCTTTGCAAAGCAAATAGATTTGTTATTTGGCAATTGCATAGGAGAAGAGATGAATATGGAGGAGAGACCATTCAACAAGGAGTCTGGTTCATGCAGCCAACCAGGATTCGCTATCAAATCTACCAAGTACTCCCTGCCAAAATTGCTTATTAATGAAAAAGAACAATGAACCAAGGGGAGTGAGAGCTTATACATGACAATGGACAGAGAGGAAGGTGCTGATGTATTAAATAAGTGATGTAAGCAGACTGACATATACAAAAGCGGAAAAAAAAAAACCTTTTAGGACCAAGGCGTACAAGGCAAGATGCACTAGCATCATTTTTGCAATACCTACAGCCTCTTGCAATCCGACATGGCACATTAACCAAATCTGCCAGAGTCTTTAGTCACAACAACAACAAAATTAAACAATGGAAGTCAAAAGGAACAAAGTGGGGAAGGTAAAAAAAATGAGATCTCATTATTTGTTGTAATGTAGGCTTTAGGTAAACATCAACTGATAATGGTAATTACAAAAGAAAACACCCAAATGTTCTCGCTTGTGCAACCCATAGCTTACGACTTTTCAGGGTTGTAGAAAATAGAAACAACAGGAACTACTAAATAAATCAAATCACCATAATCAAATCACCATAATGTATTTATTGCCACAACTTGTTGGCGCCATATTACTTTCTCAGCAACATATGTAAACCGAAAACCTAACATATAAACAATCATCACTCTGTTGTTTTCACAAGAGAGAAACAGCTCAAAAGACTAGGGTAAATTTATTACATTTATTTAATTGAAAACACAACTTTTATCAAAGAAAATCTAAAGGTCGTTTGCTATTTGTAAATTAACCAATGGTAATGGTTGGTAGATGCAAATATGAGAAACATTTTATGTAAAATTTTCAATCATGGAAATAATATAGGTAAAATTTGTAAAATATTCTAATCAGAGGGACGATATTCAGTACTGAACTAGTGTGAACATATGAACACTTGCCTTAAAGAGCAAGGATCGATGAATGCAAAGGCCAACAGATAGTTTGCCAATGGGAATCACCACAGACCCTGAATTAATCTTGACATACTCGCCCGCCTCCTTCCAGAGAGGGACCAACTCATGTTCTTCACTTGAATATATACCCCTTTCAAATAACCCAGATACCACTATCAGATAGTTGATCAAAAAACATTTGCACTCTTTTAGTTCAAAATTAGCAAACTCACAAAGTTAAAATCCAGATTCCCAGTGGAAATAATCCACAAACAATTCTCAAGCACAAAAAACAAAGAGAGTTCAAATTTGTCACTTTACCCCATATGATTGCACACAATTTTAGCAAGCTGTTCTACTAAATGTTTGGGCGAGCAAGCAGGATTAGATGAGACATCCATTACCATGCTGTGAAGGTGTCTGAGATCAGGATCCACCATTTTATCAATCACAACCACCTCAAATGAAGAGTCACTAGGCTCAACCATTCTGAGGGATTCAATTGAAGGAATCCTATTCGAGTCCTTCGTATCATTGCATAATGCCCAAACATATGGATTCATTCCTTGTATCATGTAGAATCCATCTGGAATCTTGTCGTTGTACATTAAGCACCCATTTAGCTGCAATTAATTAATGCAAAAATTACAGACACCCTGAACAATATCATTACTAACAAAGTTTTACTTTCATTATGCAGTTAATTGAAAGTGTAAAACTAGTAACAATTACATCAATTATATACCCAAAATCGGTGTGAAACAGACTTGGGAGAGGTGACTGGTCGCAAGGGCAGCACCAGCTCACCAGCATCAAGGAAATTAGGTTCAGTAATGCAAGCAGCCTGAGAGCAGAGTCGGAGCGCAAAAGCAAGTTGCAACTTATATGCTTCCTCTGCCTGCTGGGCCCAGCTCCTGGAAACGGATCCAGACCCGGTAAAGGAAGCAGCACAACCTCCATCCCCTTCATTGCCCTTTTCATCAGGAATAAGTTCAAGTGCACCAGTGGATAGAGTAGGGGGTGGATAGAAATCACCGGAGAGAAAAGATTTCTCATCATAACTGCTTCTTTCGCTCAATCGGTTGTTCGTCGGTTGAGGTATTTCGTCGAGTACTTGCTGGTTCAGGAGGCTGTAACCCCCCAATCTCCTCCCCACCATATCCATCCTCCCTACGATATCAAAGTTTTCCTAAATCAATTCCGTATTCCTTCCTTTACGACATTAACATTCCCGAGCTGGTGCTTCGATTGGTCGATCGAGGCGCTTTCTTCGAATTAGGGATAAGATTGAAAAGCAACTCAATCTGGTGAATCTGATTCCCAATTCTCGAATCTGTTTCCAGAGATTTTTGAATGAAAAGAGAATCAATCACGTGCAACGGGATCGCCGGAGGTGGCCGAGCTGTGGCATGAATACGCGTCTCTTCTATCGAAACATGTACAAGTGGTAGTAAAAGGTATTACTTGTTGCTTCTCTGAAGCCAGAAAGGAGAAAACTGAAATTTGACAGCTCTTGGCCTATTCAGTATCTCTGTACACCGTGAGAAATTTTGAAGTATTTAATTAATGGAAGCGGGGAGTTCAATCAAATTTGAGTTAATATTAGTGTATCAAAATTCGTATTTTTTAATTGAAGAGCGAATCTCAATGCTGCATTATGTGTTAGAACTTTGAGTTCAAATTTGATTCGAAGTACTTTAAATCTCCCCATGTCAGTTCTGGATTGGGATCATCTATTATTCAAAAAAAAAAAGTAGGGTCCTACTTTTTTAATCTCCACCGTTAATCGTATCCAACGATTGATATTAAGCAAAAAAATTGCCCCCTCAATCAAATTCGCACGTTCATTTCGATCTGATGGTCCAAAAAATGAATAATAGGACCCTACTTTTCCTCAGAATAATAGCAGATTCGGATCCGTCAGGTCTTAGCTGATGGGTGTCTAAGTAGAGCCTGGTGTAGGGGTGTAAACGAATCGGATAATATTTGATTTTATTGGAATTCGTATTCGAAAAATAACAAAAATTAATCAATTCGTATCAATATCCGAAGATATTCGTATTCCTATCCGTATCCGAAAAAATTTAACATATAAGGATACGATTTGGCTATCATCTATCTGTATCCAACCGTTTAGCTATAATCTAATAATATCCAAAGTTATTGAAGATATCTGTATCCGATATTAACCGATTGTATTCGAATTCATAACCAAAAAATTCATATTATATATATTTTTTATTGGATTTTGTATTAATACTACAAATCTAATTAATTTTATATATAA
Organism: Eleocharis quinqueflora; assembly: GCA_964058865.1. Taxonomy (NCBI): domain Eukaryota; kingdom Viridiplantae; phylum Streptophyta; class Magnoliopsida; order Poales; family Cyperaceae; genus Eleocharis; species Eleocharis quinqueflora. The sequence continues at coordinate 10,475 of CAXKVX010000592.1, forward strand.
TTTGTGTTTACGTATAAGATTTTTTATAATTCATTGATTCATTTGGATAAACACATATCAAATAAGGATTATTTTTATTATCTGAATAATATTTGTTTCGTATTTGTATACGTTCGATATTTGATCCGTATCCGATATTCGATTAATATTCGATTCGTATCCGTATCCGAGAATATCCGAATTCGTATCCGTATCCGAAAATTTTTAACGGATAAAAATACAATAAGATGATTATCCGTCCGTATCCAATCCGTTTACACCCATAGCCTGGTGGGACCTTGTGTGTTAGTATCCAATCCGTGGGGTGTGTTATGACTTGGGAACGGGATCTGGTGTTGCGCGGGACGGTGTACCGCAGCACCTGAACCGTCCGATTTTTACTGATTGCATCAAGATTCGTGCCAAAGTATAAAGGCCTCCCTGATTTCCATCGCTGGCGGTCGATTCGGACCGTCCATTTGCTGTAGTGTGCTACTGCGCTACAACAGATTCGGGTCCTATGACTTGGGACATGGGGTCAGTCAACAGGAAACTACATCTTTCGTTGAGTTTTTTTTAGCAGAGAATTGAGATTTTTAATTAGCTCGTCCGATTAAATATCAACCATCAGCATCATATCATTGACGATTAACTGTCGAGATTTAATCAGTCGACTCATATTGAAAATTCAGCAGTGCTGAGTTAAGAAACTCAGACAGAGGATACAGTTCCTTTGGGCCGATTTTATTATTATTTTAAATTAAATAAATAAATTAACTTTAAATAGAAAGAGTATTTGGAAAGTTCGAAAAAATAGAAAAGGCCGGTGTTGTGAACACCGTCCAGAAAAAAAGTAAAATGGACGGTATGTGAATACTGTCCATTTGATTTTTGATTTGAATATGAATTATTTTTATAACTGTTGGATTAAACTCATCTTTTGTTTGACAATTTGCAAAACACATAAAATACTAACCTTGCACATTAAGTTTTGGTGAAGATGCAGGTTAAAATAGGTACAAACAAATGTCAAACATGCTCAAACATGCCCTAGACAAGTCAAGACATGGTTAAAGCATCAAGGAAAGGCTTCAAGGCACAAGACAGAGCATAGTGTTACCATAACGCTTACCCACTCGTTATAACGGATTACAGAAGCGTTATAATGAATTCACAAGGCGCCATAACGCCTCAGGAGGATAGAGAAGGAGCATATGTTGGATTTTCCCGAGACAAGCGTTACTGTAACGCTCCAACAAGGCGTCACAACGAGTTGCCATCCGTTATAACACCTCAACCATGCGTTATAACGAGTTGCTAGAATTCTTTGAGAAACCTAGAGGGGTGAATAGGTAATAGTTCAATTTCTAAGTTTATTTAATATAAAAATGCGCAATTCAAATGTGATGGCTTACACAAGTTCTCTATATCACCAAAACAATTCAATTTAGAACAAATAATAAAAAGTAAATAAGAGAGTTAAGGAATGATCAAACAAAATTGTAGATGCGTGACAACGATATGTTAACGGAGTTCGGCTATAGACGATCCTACTCTCCGGGACTCCTGATCCCCCGACTTGGTAACGAGATCGAGCTGATTCACTAATCACCAAATTGTTTTTCTACAAGGTTGAGATCTAGTTCTTTACACACGAAGTTAGAGACTAAACTCAATCAAAATCACAAAGGAAAATAATGGAGTTACAAAGCTTTCTCAAGGATCGCTCAAGGTTTTTGCTATTTAAGTTCAAGAGAGCTTGAGAGAATTAGATCTAGGTTTTTGCTTAACAATGGAGTTTAGAAGGTTATGGCTGCTAGGAGTTCAAAATTGATCAAGTTAAGAAGGAAGGAATTAATTATATCCTTATATAAAGGTGCAGAATTAGGGCTTCCAAAATAGCCTGGCGGAGCGAACTGTTACCAACCGTTGGTAACGGTTAGTTGAAATGAAATTGTGTGCTGGAAATTCTGTGCTAACCGTTGGCTAACGGTTGTTAGTTGGGATCAAGATGCAGAGTTTGACAAGACGAGGAATTTGAGTTAATTCACAACCGTTACCAACGGTTACAACCGTTACCAACGGTTACAACCGTTACCAACGGTTACAACCGTTAGGTAACGATAGTCTGCTGGAATCAAGGTTAAAATTGTGGATTTCGAAATGGTTATTGAAAGGAACCAACCGTTACCAACGGTTGTAACCGTTAAGTAACGGTTAAGTTCTGAGTTGGGTATTTTCTCAAGCTCAAATCACCTTAATAAGCAAAGTTACAAATAATTTTACACATAACATTAATGCTTGATCTTGAGTTTGCTTGGTACTTCTTGCTTGCTGTTCTTCTTTGGCCATTAATGCCCTGCACACAATCTAAAACACAAATACACGATAAAGTTCAAAATGGTTTTGCAAATCGATAAATACGAAGAAGTAAGTTGTTAGACACAACATTCTGGCCCACATGTCAGCAGCAGAAGGGCAAAGAGGGAACAAGCCCAAGGCGTTATAACACATTCCAACTCGTTATGGGGATTTCTGTAACGCTATGAATACCAAGGCGTTATTCTTGCTTGAACTTTGGAAAATAGTTGAAGATGGTTACTTACCAAAATATGAGTTAGATGGCACTACTCTTACCAAAGAATCAAAAGAACTTAAATACACTAATGGCAATGCTATGAATATCATATTAAGTTCAATACATGAGTCAATTGCCTTATCTCTCACACATTCCTCTAATGCTAAGGAAATATGTAATGCACTAGTCCTTAGGTATGAAGGGAATGAACATATGAAAAAGACTCGAAATGTTGGACTAGCTACAAAGTTAGAAAATATGAAGTTTGAAGATAACGAGCCCTTTGAAAGTCTCTACTATAGACTCGTATCTTTGAGAAATGAATTTGTTGAAGTAGGATCTAACATTTATGATGAAACTTTGTAGGTAAACTCTTGAGGATGGTGTCCAAAAAGCCCGATTGGGATGGCGTAGTGAGCTCTATAGAAGCCCTACAAGCTAAATGACTTACATATCAACCCGAATAGGTATACGCTCAACTTTGCTCACACAAAGAGAATCACAAAGATGTCAAGAGCACAACCTCAACCTCAACTAAAACCTTGGCACTGTCGGTTCAATCTTCGTTTAATCCACCTTATAAGTTCGAGTCAAGCAAAGTCATATACCAAAACCTTCATCAAGTTCTCTCAAAAGACAAGGACCTCCTTACCAAGCTAGTGAAAGGAGGAATATAATTCGAAAGAAAGGTAAATGAAGAGAGACTAACACAAGGAAAAAGGTCGTATGTCTATCTTGCAACAAGGAATGTCATAGCATTCAAAATTGCTATGTGATATTTCCTCAAAGAAGAAGACCACAAGAAGGGCGATTTAGAAAAACTAACAAGAAAGCTATGCAATCAACTTGGATAAGCGAATCCGAAGAAAGTGAAGATGAGAAATAAGAAGAAGTAAATCTCGAAGGAGGAGATGTAGACAACAAGTTACCTCTCATGGGGAAGAAACCAAGGACATGCTTGGAGATTGTGTTTGATATTATAAAGGAACAAGGGATAACGGATTCGAAGAAGATTCGAATGTTGAAGAAAATGACTCAAGCTAAGCACGATTATGCAAAAGAACAAGAAGAAACTCTAATGAGAGATGAATTCCCAAGAGTGGTCCTCAACAACAAGATATAGCAACCTACATCACTTGCAAAGAAGGATGATGATAAGCAAATCGAGAAACCTTTGAGCTTTGCAAAAGCGAATGATCAAGCACAAAAGACAACAAATCAACCAAAGGGCAAGACTACAAGCACTCAAGAATTGGAGGCCCCTAGCCGAGCTAGTACGATAGTTTTTTATCTTTCTAAATTTTATGATGACATTAGTGATGATGAGTCTTGTGACTTGGATGAAAGACAAACATCTTTCAATGTGACCAAACTTAAGAAATTGCTTGTTGAGTCTAAAAAGTCTTTAGACGTTAATGATGCTATGATCAATGATCTAAAATCAAAATTTGAATTGCTACAAAATAGAGTTAATTACATTGAGACCAAAGTCAATTTTGAAAAAGAAAAGAAATGAAGGAAGCACATCTTTGGACTTCTATTATTAAGTTTGTTAAGTCTTCAAATAATAACACCAAAATTGACTATGATAAAATGTATGTTGGTCAAGGTCCACATGATAAGACCGGTCTTGGTTTTGTGAAAGAACAACCCTCTAAAATTGAAAAGCAAACTAAGTTGAAAAACAAACCTACTCGAGCTAAGAACCATGCCTATAAGTATGATATGAGATACAACAAAAAAAAACAACTTTACCAAGTCTAGTTCTAGTATGGTGGTACACAAACCTAGATTTGTCCGGGTTCGCATGGGTTTGCCCCGAGTCGGATCGCAGCCTCAGGTTTCCCAGACTTGATCGAACTCATTCGGGTTTTATCAAATCCCTACGTGAGGGTAAAGTTTGAATGGGTGAAAAATCATATTAACTTGGATTGATTATTCTTTTAGGGTGTGATTGGATCAGCACTAACTATGAGTTAGTGTTGTTATCCACACAAAAATATGATGCAAAAATGAATTAGTAAGTTGTGAGTACCGTTGGTTAGTGCTATTTTGCTAACCCAACAAAATGGTAGAATTAGCAAATTAGCACATGTCATGTTTAGAAAAATTATTATTTTTATTACATTGTAATCATCATCTTTGATATTATTATTATTATTGTAATTGTCATTTGTATTAATACTATTATATTATTATCATTTTATTATTATTTTATTATTATTAATATATTATAAATTAATATCAATATTTTATTATTTTATTTTCCTTAACATTAAAAAAACTAAAATAATTCCTTATTATACTAATTTTCACTGTCACTACTTCAAATATGCAATCCAAACAACATTTTCACTAACCTAGATAGCACAAAATTAACACTATTTTTGCACTAACCTAGATAGGAAAAAATAACTACTATTTCAACTACTAATCTAGATAGCATTATTTTTTTCACTAATTTAGATTGTTGAGTTTTTATATTCGAGTGAGTCGATAGTTGTTTTGAATTTTTTATTAGTAAATTATTTTTTATTTCATATATATGAATTTTTTTTCTTGAATTAGAGATTATTAAGGATTAATAGGTTGTTCATTTATTCATTAATTTACACGCATCTCAATGATGATTCATTTCTTTCTTTCTTTTCCGAGCTAAAAATAAAATTAAACCACTCGACTTTATATTCATAAAAAACCATCTCATTTAAATTTCAAATATCTAACTTTTCAAACAAAAGATATTATTTGCCATCAAACACAAAAGTAATTCTCGTGGTGATTCAGAAACTACAATAAAATATCATTTATTATAAAAGATTGATGTTATGTAGTCACCTTGCAGCAAACTTTAACTTCTCGAGGCTAAGGTGGATAGTGATATGTACATGACTAAGTTTTTTTATTTTATTCATATTCCGTAAGCTTACAACACACACAAAGAAGTTAGAAAGCAAACTTGAAAAACTTCTCTAAAATAGTCTCTGCCGAGATTTAAACTTCAGACTTCTTCTATAAAAATCTTGTGTTTTACCACTACGCTAGGTAGGACTTGACATGTACATGACTAAGTTGAGTCGACATTATTACTATCGTCGTCGTCCTCCTCGTCATCAATTATTGGAAGGTGCTAACAAAATTTTTTGTTCTCTAATTATGTTTCTCTAACTAAATTATCAATTGTAATAATAATTAGCGGTTCTCTACACTATAAAAATGAAAAAAGAGCTTCAAAATTCCGTCCATGTGTTGATTCATGTGTCGGTGTGTGCGTCAAAACTCAATGCTCGGCTCTCTTAATAGATTTGTCATGATGATAAATAATATCAAGTGTTGATATCTATGATGGTATTTATTTTATATCTATTATACTAGATGTAACTCTATTATGATACTGTAGTAGTTCAGGTGGTAGCTAATGACAAGGGCGGATTCAGAATTTTTTTCAGAAATTCAAGATTTATGATTTTTTTCAGTGGAATTTGAAATGATGTTTATTTTTAAAAAAAATTATCTTATATGATCATTTGTGCAAAAAAAAAATTCAAATATATAGTAAATTTTGAAAAAAAAAACTTAAAATATATGATCAATTTTGAAATTTTTTTCAGAAAATTCAATTGCACTTTCTAAGTACATGTGGCTCCGTCATTAACTAATAATAATGACTTTCAAAATATTATGAGTTCAAACTTCCGTAAAAACTTTCGTTAGGTAAACGACATTAAAAAAATAAATGTCGGAGTAGTATTTTAAAATGCATTTTCAAGAATCACATTTGCCTCCCCATATTGGTGACCTCATGCGTAAGAGCATCTATTGTATATACAATAATATTTTTTAGTTTTTAAAATTTTTCATCATATTAGACATATATCATTAATGAGTGGAGTTTAAGTGTCTCTATTTTCTTACGTCTCTGTCTGCCTCAAAATCTTGACCACTCATCAATAAAAAAAATAAAGTTAAGAATAAAGTGGAGTTGATGAGTAATCAAGATTTTGAAGACATGACGGAGACATAAAAAATAAAGACATTTGAACCCGACTCATAATCAATAATATGACATTCATAATTCAATAAATTTAAGATAAGGTTATTTTCTTTTGACTAAATTATTTGCGATTTTTTAAAACAGCATAATTACCATAATAATACACATCCGCATATCATACCACATGCATCCACGTATTACGAGTTATGTGCTAAGTAGCTAACTTCATACTATTAAAAACCACATTTTAAAATATTGATTATGATTTGTTTGTTGAATTCGCTCAAATACAAAAACATTTATAAATAAAATATCAATTTAATTTAATATTTTGAATATTTTCTATGTAAATAAATATTGATGGGATATAAATTGTTCAATGCTTGACAAATAAAGACATAAATTATATTATTCTAAAATTATATTGCATCTTAAACGCTTCAAACAAATATTTTTCAAGGGAATTATTAATATGACAATCAGTTGGTAAAAATAAGTAAAGGAGTTAAAAAGAAAAGAATAAACATAATGATAATATAAATATATGAAACATAATGATAACATAAATATATAACTTGGTTCAACAATTTGAATACTCTCAAAAGACACTTTACCGGATATCAATTTTCCCATGATCAGCACAGTTTGACAAATCTTACGTATATATATATAAAAGTTTAATATGATTAGCTAATGTGGCTATAAATAGTATTTTTTTAATATTTTTTATATTATTTAAACGATTTATTATAATTTTATTATTATAATACGGAAATTTAAAATTTAATATAACATTTTCTATTTTGCACTTCTTTTCCTGTCGTTGTTTTTTTTTATTTTTTTATATTATTTAAATGATTTATTATAATTTTATTATTGTAATATAAAAATTTAAAATTTAAATTTTTCGTGCGAAGCGCGAACGCTTAGGTCTAGTATTCATAATTTTGCAGCATTTTGAAACCGACGCCGAAATTTCTACTGGGCCATTATGCAAATATGCAATTGAGGTCATCGGTGACGTATAATGAGAGGTCGAAGATGTGTCAATTTTTTATCATCTGTGCTTCGGAAATCCTTGTCGGTTAAACCGTTATTCGCCTTTCTTCAAATAATTGAAAATTTTGTCGATTACCCCCTCACAATTCTTACTATTACTTTAAGCTATGATTTTCTTTCGCTTACAAGTGTTAGTTTTCAGGGAAATATTGATTTTTCTTATTTCAAAGGTTTATTTTCCTTAACTTCTTATGTCAAGTTATGTTATTGAAAGATATCTTTATTTGATTATGCTGAGTGAGAAATAAATTAGAACCGGTCATTTCGGGGCCATAGAATTAATTTCTGATGAGATTTTAAATTTAGCTGGGCCCACGTATTGAAATTGGAGACTCAGATGTTGGTAGACTCGGACCTAACTGAAAATGATGCAAGTCTACAACATAAGTTCAAATAATAACATAATAATAAAAATTAAATACTAAATTAAATTTAGGGGACGTCTAAAGGACGCGTGTAAGTGGAGATTGTTAGCAGCTTCCAATAATTATTAGATTATTTTTATTTATTTCTGAAATTCTTAAAGTTTCTAAATAATTGTCACATCAGTTTTACAAAATTAATCTTTCTTTAGTTTCTAGATTCTTTATTTATGAAACTAAAAAGTTAGAGTTTCTTAATTGCCACAACAGCAAATACTATAAGTGTTGTGAGAGACTGATCAATTTAGCCAATGATTAAGTCACGCCAGAGTTTATAAACTCTAAAGCAAAATTGCTAAATACAAAACTCTTGAGCAAAATTGCTAAATAAGAAACTCATCTCTTGAAACTCATTTAGAAACTGCCACAGATTAGAAACTTCAAAAAATTTAGGGTGTGTTTGGATGCATGGTGAATAGCTATTTTTGTGAATAGCACCACTAATCAAATTGAAGTGCAATCCAAACATAAAATTGTTATTTGTGAATAGCATGAGTAGCAACTAATTCACTAATCCATCCAAATTATTGAGTTAGCATGAATAGCAATTTTTTGGAGAGAGAAGGGAGAGAGAAATTATTAAAATATATATGAACTTCATATTTTTATTCCATTGCTGCCATTAATCATTATTTTTTATTATCTTTATTATTATTATTATTATTTTAATTGTCATTATTTATTATTATTGTCATTATTATTTTATTAGTATTTTTATAATTGTCATTATTATTATTTTTATTATTATTATTGTAATTATCATTATTTTATTATTATTATAATTGTCGTTATTATTATTTTATTATTATTATCATTATTATTTTATTAGTATTATTATAATTGTCATTATTATTATTTTTATTATTATTATTATAATTATCATTATTTTATTATTATTATAATTGTCATTATTATTATTTTATTATTATTATTATTATTATTATTTTAATTGTCATTATTTTATTATTATTATTATCATTATTATTTTATTAGTATTATTATAATTGTCATTATTATTATTTTTATTATTATTATTGTAATTATCATTATTTTATTATTATAATTGTCATTAGTATTTAATTAGTATTATTATAATTGTCATTATTATTATTTTTATTATTATAATTGTAATTATCATTATTTTATTATTGTTATTGTAATTATCATTATTTTATTATTATTATAATTGTCATTATTTTTATTATTATTATTATTGTCATTATTATTTTATTACTATTATCATTATTATTATTATTGTAATTATCATTATTTTATAATTATTATTATTGTAATTATATTATTTTATTTTTATTATTTTATTACTATTATCATTTATTATTATTGTATTATTATATATTATAAATTGATATCAATATTTTATTATTTTATTATAATTATTATCGTTAAAAAACTGAAATAATTTATTATTTTACTAACTCACTTTCACTACTCCAAATGTGCAATCCAAACAACATTTCACTAACCTAGATAGCACAAAATTAGCACTATTTTTGCACTAACCTAGATAGCAAAAAGTAACTACTATTTCAACCACTAATCTAGATAGCACTATTTTTGCACTAATCATGACATGATCCAAACGCACCCTTAGAGATCAAGATGCTCTTAGATTATTAATTAACTAAATAATTAATTGAATTCTAATTAATATTTTCTATCACCGCAAATCACATGTTGTATATTCGAGTCTATTTTTACTGTGTCAACTTTGTTTCGCGGTCGTAGTAACGAGCGTCTCAAATTTGACTACTTCATAAACTTATGTCTTAATTAATTATTTTTTATATCAACTTTGGTTGTGCTCATTGGGACTATAATTAGTGTTCTTCTATCGTTGTAAGTCATCACGCTGTAGATATTCGAGTCTATTTTATCGTGTCAAGTTTATTTTGCGGTCGGAGAAACGAGCGTCTCAAATTTAGCTACTTCATAAACTTATGTCTTAATTAGTTATTTTTTATATCAACTTCGACTGCACTTGTCGGAAATATAATTAGTGTTTTTCTATCGTCACAAGTCGTCATGTTGTAGATATTCGAGTCTATTTTCATTGTGTCAAGTTTGTTTTATGGTCGAAGAAACGAGTGTCTCAAAATAAACTGTGCTCGTCTCAAATTTGGCTACTTCCAAAGTTTATGAAGTATACAAATTTGGCTACTTCCAAAGTTTACGAAATATCCAAAATTCAATCTTCTCCGATCAGTTTGGCTACTTCCAAAGTTTACGAAGTATTTCAATTTGAGACGCTTATTTTTTCCATCACAAAACAAATTTGACATGGTAAAAATAGACTTGAATATCTACAATATGATGACTTGCGAAAATAAAAAAATACTAATTATAGTCTCGATGAGTGCAGCCAAAGTTGATATAAAAATAACTAATTAAGACATAAGTTTATAAAGTAGTCAAATTTGAGACGCTCATTTCTCCGACCACAAAACTAAATTGACGTGGTGTAAATAGACTTGAATATCTACAACATGATGACCTGCGACGATAGAAAAACACTGATTATAGTCCCGAAGGACACAGTCAAAGTTGATATAAAAATAACTAATTAAGCCATAAGTTTATGAAGTAGCCAAATTTGATACTCGACCGCGAAACAAACTTGACACGGTGAAAATAGACTCGAATATATACAACATGATGACTTCCGACGATAGAAAAACACTAATTATAGTCACGACGAGCGCAGTCAAAGTTTATATATAAAATAACTAATTAAGACATAAGTTTATGAAGTATCCAAATTTGAGACGCTCGTTTTCCCGACCACAAAGCAAACTTGACACGGTAAAAATATACTTGAATATCTACAACATATGACTTGAGATAATAGAAAAATACTAATTATAGTTCCGATGAGAACAATCGAAGTTGATATAAAAATAACTAATTAAGACATAAATTTATGAAGTATCCAAATTTAAGACACTTGTTTCCCTGATCGCAAAACAAATCTTGACACGATAAAAATAGACTCGAATATCTACAATATTATGACTTGCAATGATAGAAAATACTAATGTAGTTCTGACGAGCGCAAACAGAGTTGATATAAAAAATAACTAATTAAGACATAAGTTTATGAAGTATTCAAATTTGAGACGCTTGTTTCCCCAAGCGTAAAACAAACTCGACAAAGTGAAAATTGACTCGAATATCTACAACATGATGACTTGCAATGATAGAAAAAAATATTAATTATAGTTCCGACGAGTGCTGTCGAAGTTGATATAAAAAATAACTAATTAAGACATAAGTTTATGAAGTAGCCAAATTTTAGACGCTCATTTCTCCGACCGCAGAACAAACTTGACACGATAAAAATAAACTCGAATATCTACAACATGATGATTTGCGACGATGGAAACATACTAATTATAGTCCCGACGAGCGCAGTCGAAGTTGATATAAAATAACTAATTAAGACATAAGTTTATGAAGTAGCCAAATTTGAGACGCTTGTTTCTACGATCGCCAAACAAACATGACACAATAAAAATAGACTCGAATCCTATCATTTATGTACCGGCTATCTCATTACATTCCTTGGGAAGAATGGTTAGGTTAAAGAACTTGACTTGGAAATCGAAACCTAAGTCAATGAATTAATGGATTAGAAAGGAGGGAGCACAACCTAATCAATATACCGATCTAGAAGCTCCACAAGTCATGGAAGAGGAATCCACTCCTAGCATGTCCCATACCAACACCTCTTCTTACATGCCTCTTCCAAACTACCAAGGATATCAAATCTCTCGTGACTACTCATATTACACTCCTTAAACCTTTAATCCAATGCTTACATATGCATTTTCAATCGTTGAAGAAGGAACTTATTATGTCTCTCAACAAGTGTATCAGTTATCCTTGTATGAAAAGCACAATTCGGCTAGAGTTCATGAGAGGCTTGACACGCAAAATGAGTTCAATTCCATGGTTCAGACAAATTGGAACTAACAATTCGAGACTTGGAATGATATTTCGAACCTAACGAACCCGAAGCACAAATGTGAGAGGCGAATGAAGGAGCAACTCAAGTCAATCCGAAGGATGATGATCAAGCTAGTAGTGACAGTGAGTAGTTTAGTTTAGGGTAGTAATTCTTCATTTAAAATTTCTTTTTGCTATGCTCCTTGAGAACTTTGCATGTTTAATTTTGATGTTTGTATGCATGCGATATGATTTGGAAATTGATAGATTTGCTTGCATCTTTTATGTTATGCCTCTTGACTATATTTCTTGATTATGCTCCTCACTATTTTTGAAACTGCAAAATTAAATTGAAAATGATAACTTATGCTAAATTGTAAAACTTATATGATTAAGGGAGGTCAATTTATAATTTTATATATTGATTTGATTTGAAAATACATGCTAATATTTAGGAAAAGTATTTGAATTGAGCATTTTGTCGTACTTTACAAAAGGGGAGAAATGTAGTGTTGTGCATGAGAATTATATGCACACACATATGATTTTGCAAATTACCAAAAGAGGAAATTTGTTGGATTAAACACTTATCTTGTTTGACAATTTGGAAAACAACACAATACTAATCTTGCACAATTGAGTTTTGGTGAGTTGTCGGTTTATACAGGCACAAATGATGATTTAAAGGTTCAATCACGCATGTACAAGTCATAACAATCACAATGATATCAAGATCAAGTCACATGGGCAAAAACAAAGGCTTCACAGAGCCATACGTTACCATAACGCATGGACAACCCATCACAAAGGGTTCCCTACCCGTCATAACGGATTGCCCACCTGTCACAACGGGTTCCCAATTTATTGTAACGGATTGAAGATGAGAAGTGCTGAAGGCAGATGATTTTCACAAGATTGGCAGAATCATGTGTTACCATAATGCATCCCACACCCGTTATAATGGGTTGTCAACCCGTCAGAATGGGTCCCTAACCCATCACAAGGGATTCCTGTCCAAGAGGGCCCATATCAGTGAGCCTAGCAGAGAAGGGCAAAACTGTAAGTTCTCCAACCCATTTCAACGGGTTTTGTCCTTGTTTCTGTAACGCAAGAGGAAAATCAAGATTGCAAGACTTCAAGATATGCATTGCCTATATATACATTGGGGATATGAACTAGGAATATCAAGAAAGCTCTCCCCAAGTTTCCAATCATAATGGATTGTGATGATGATGATAATATAATAATAATTATAATGATGATGGTGATAATAATAATAATAATAATAATTTAGCTAATTTTGTGCATGCTAACTTTACTAATCCAACCTTTTGGTTGGGTTAGCAAAATAGCAAGAATAACACACTAATCCTAACTATTGTTATTTCTAAAATTGTGTTTGGATCACTATCTTTGTCAAAAATAATAATTATTTTACAATAGTCACTATTTTCAACCATCCAAACGCACCCTAAAGTTATTATTTTCAGAAAAACAGAGGCCACTCACATCAAATTTCAGTGAAAAGATAAGAGTCTTGTCAAATAAGCTTTTCACTTTTGAAAAAGTACCAGAGAGCCGTACATAATATTTCCACTTTTGAAAAACATTAATTGGAGTCATTGTGTCAATAATTATAAACCAATAAGCTTCTGATTTTTTCTTATTCCTTAAAAAATAACAACTATAATCACCGATTTTTCAAAATTGACAAAAAATATGTCTATTTTTTAAATGCATCTTTCACAATTCAAACTAAATGCATGCATTCACAAATGAGAATAAGTAGAGGTGATGAGAAATCTGCAAATGCTCAGAACTCTAATTCTTGAAATGCTAGAATTCAGAAGCACATAACAACACGTCCATGGGTGGAAACAACGCAGAGGGAAGTGTGGGCCTCGGCTCCCTTGTGGCCTAGAAAAAATTGAACTCTTGTTTAATTTTCTAATTAAATTTAATCAAATGGTAAGATTTTGGTTATAGTTTTGATTATAATTGAAAATTTTATTAAAAACTATATAATTTGATCAAAATTGAGTTTTGACATCTTTATGACATTAAAATTAGACTATACTTGCAAATCGGCCTCCCATAACTTGATATTCTGGTTCTGACCCTGAACACGTCTGAGCTTGGAAATTTTCAAATTTCGAGAATTGAGAGATGAACGCAGGCATCTGGATGGTGCGTTTAGACATCCTATTTTCTGTGTTCAGAACGTCGACATATCTTCCTATCGAACTGATCTTGATTCGTGAATGCATGCATTTAGTTTTAGTTGTGAAATGTGCATTTACAAAATAGACGTACTGTCGTCAATTTTTTTAAACCAGACATATAGTCAGGGGCGGAGAGAGGAGGATGCTGGGGGGTGCCTAACATACTCCAATATTTCTGATATCTATGCTTGATCTTTGATATTCAGCTCCTCTAGCACATTTTACCATTGTATTGATACCCTCTAATAAAAAATAACTCAATTGAACGCACCAAATCAGATATTAAAAGATAATGGACTACAAAATAAAAATAAACAGATGGAGAAGATATCACTCTCCATCGAGGATTCAAACTCTAAATTTCAACTAAACGGACCAAATCAGATAGTAAAGATAATGGGTTGCCAAATAAAAATAAACAGATGGAGATACTTTATTTTGTGGTCCATTCTAGAGGATTCAAACTTTTCAACTCACCGGTTGGCCATGCAGATAGTAAAATACTTTTCCACTGTTATTAATTGTTACCAATTCATTATATTCAATTATGCTTTCAATTGTTTTGTGTATATTTATTATATAAAGAGTTAATTATACATTTTTTCTTAATATTTTGCTATTGACTATGATTGAAAAGATCCTAAAAGATATTATTATTTTTAATATTCTTATTATATCATATTTGAATTGATTTTATTTCTTCACGTCATCATACAAATTGAGAATCTTGTATTTTCTATTAGACTCATATTTAATTAGAGTTCTCTACGAATGGTAATTTTGAATAATTGATTTATTGAAAAGTATTTTGTTTGATTAAACCATAATTATTTCAAGGTTTTTAGGTATAACTAATCTGAAACTTCAATTACAAGTATGAAAAATGTAATAATTAACTTGTTCTACATGAAAGATGCATTATAGTTGTCAAATAGACATGTTAATTTTTTTTAAAAATAATATCTTACGTATAACAAACTCTAAAAATGTTACGGATTTCATCATGCATATTGTACGCACTCATGATTTAGAATAATATCAACCTTTCATATTTTACATCTTAAATATATTATAATAATTAATGTCTAAAAAATATCGGATAGAAAAAAATGGACATTTGACCTCGGTATCAACAAAAAAGGATGAATTTCTTCGAAATTACATGATTGTCTATATCGAATACAAATTTCTTGAGAGATCCATTTCTGATGAGATTAGAAACTTGTACGACTTTGTAGTTAGTCTAGAGCTAAATTTAAATTAAAAATTAATAGAGATGTAATTTTTATCGAAATATTCAAATGTAACAGAAACTTGACTTATTTTTTGTTGAATTACATTTATAAAAAAGTTATTTCTTATTTGATTAGAATGTAGTATTTTTATATTAACAAGTTATTATATAACTGCTTCAACATATTATTTTCTATCGTTAATAAGTTTTAGATTTTAAATTTTCGGATCTCAATACCTTTCATGTTAAAATTTTGATTCCGCCCTTGCATACAAGTATTATTTTTTTAAAAATAAGCAAAATAAATTCTAAACTTCTATAATCTATCCACCCATGGTGTTAGATGAGCATGCCTAATGTGTACAGTATTGACAAAATAAAAGTAAAGAAGTGTACTGTCAGCTCATCATGTAAAGTTGCAAACACATGGAGGAAAACATTAGTCCCATTAGTTTTCGTCAAACTTCGTCCTACATATTTTATTACACAAATTTATTAATTATTGTGTTTCAATTTTTAACTGCTACTATATAATTTATATACAATCATTATATCAATATTTTTTGTACTGCATATAATATTATGAAATACATGATATTAAAATTATCTGATGATAGTTAACAAATAAAATATAATAATTAGCAAATATTTTACTATACAAGTAATGGACAAATTTGAAAGTATAATTTTGAACTGCAGTCAGAGTTCAACATCATGGAATGCAAGGACAAAAACTAATTCAGATGGATTTTTCATTTTCTATCATCTTCATAATTAATAGGTTACAGTTGCATTCAGTGGCGGAGCTTCTTGGGGGCCAAAGTGGTCATGACCTTTATTGTAATTTGAAAAATTAGTATTCACGTATGGTCCGATTCGTATTGAGCTAAGAAAATTAGTATAAAGATATGGACCAATCTGAAAATAGCCCCCTTTGCCTTCTACTTTTCTACAATTTTCGTGATCACCTCTGTAATTGAAATGATCTATGACCAGTTAGCCACTCCTATAAATCCGCTCAAGCTCCCTCACTGATTGCACCTACTAGACAAGTTGAAATGCAGACTGAACACTACTAAAGAAAGGAGCTATTATAGCCCCCCTATTATAGCGGACCTTGATGTCATCCGCTATAATAGACTTATTATAGCGGACCACAGAGAAAATCCGCTATAATAGGAGTTCTATTATAGCGGATGGAACCAATAGTTCGCTATAATAGATCTATTATAACGCATGACATCAAGATCTGCTATAATAGGTCTATTATAGCGGATTGAAGATAAATACCGCTATAATAGAGTCTATCAAATCAGTCAATATCGCAATAAATGAAAAAGCTGACAGCGCCATTTTTCAAAAAAACATTCAAAATCTATTATAGCGGATTTTTGCAAAAGGCCGCTATAATAGCCCGATCTATTATAGCGGACAACATGTACCTATAACAGTCCCCTCTATTATACCTCCTTGGTCTGCTATAATAGCCCTTATAAATTCGCTATAATAGCTCATTTTTGTAGTAGTAGGAAGACCATATCTCATTGCAGGTGATGTTCAATTATGGCAATGGAGCAACCGTTGACTCTACCCCAAAACCCAACATGATTAATTAACATTCAAGAAGATCAACTTCAATTAAACCGAAGGTGAGAGAAACCCCTTATGCAAAGTCAATTGATCATTTCAACCGAATACCATATTTATTAACATGAGAAAGATGTAATGTCATATATAAATTACATGGATTTCATCTAACCCTTTCAATTTTTTTTCATCTGCATTATTTATTTTTATATGTTTTACTTGTCCACCCATGCCAAAAGAAGCAAGCAAGTTAATCACGCATCTTATCTTGTTAGTTTGTGTGCCTGAATTTTTTTAGCTTATCCCTGAAAGAGTATCACAGGTATATGTCTGATTTAAAAAATTAACAGTATTATGTTTATTTTCTGAATGTATCGTTCAGAAGTGCTATTTAAACGCACGAATTTAGAAATCTAGACAAAATAAAAATATTCTAAGTACATATGAACACTGTGTTCAGACTCTGTGTATAGACTTTATGTTCAGTAATGTTATCTAAAACACTACATCTAGACTATGGTTGAGACTCTGACGTGTTTTCTGAGCAGTATTCAAACTCTACATTCACAGTTTCAATTTACTTAAATTTTTTTTATTGAGAATTTGAATTTCTGAATGCATGCGTTCTGATAACACTTCTAAATAGTGCGTTAAGAAAAGAGATATGGTGCTGTCAATTTTTTCGAAATAGTCATATACTTGTGATTTTTTTAGGAATAAACAAAAAAAATTTATGTACCTGTCAACACCCACCAGAAACAGAAACCATAGCCACTGAAAAAACCACAAACAACTCACCCACTAAAATATGTCCTATTGGCTCATTTACTATTGCAAAATTTTGACTTAAAAGAGCTAATATTTAGCTATTTTCATAAAGAACAACAATGATATCAATTAAATCAGTGGAGGGACCAATGCTCCAATATACTAATGTCAGCTTAGTTTTCCTCAACCTTTATTCATAGTTATATTAGTTTGAACTCTATGTATGTCACACAGAGCTCAAAATATTCTACTACTTCCTGTCTTTCTCTATGCTAATAGCTTCATCTGTGGTTTCCTCACCTCCTTCCCTTTCCCTATATCCTATTATTCTTAGTTCTTTTATTATTCACTTTGCTTTCATGCAACTATCTAAAGGGAACATTCCTTTTCTTCATACTACTAACAAGCTTGCCAAAAGAAGAAGAAAAAGTTCTAGTTGAAATTAAAATTCCAATATGAAGAAGACATTAACATGCAACAGCAAGCAGCAGCAAAAACCAGTGGCAGTTCTATTTTTATTATTGATTTGCTTACTGGAAGCAACATCTCCAGCAGCAGATCCAGTATCCAATGAGATACAAAGAGGTTTCTCAGCCAAACACGACGATTCACACTCTCAATTCCAACCACTTCTAGCCGATCCAACTGGTGTGTTCTCTCTCGGCTTCCTTCGTATCGACTCTAATCTTCTCGATCTTGCTGTTCTTCATCTCCCTTCAGCATTTCCTCTTTGGCGAGCCATACCAGCTAACTCAGCACCTTGGTCTGGGTCTATCTCTCTCTCCTTCAACAGAACACTTGTCCTCTCTGACAATAAAAAAGGCACAGTCTTTTGGTCAGCTCCATCCGATGGTAGCAGTGGCGACCGTGTTGTGCTACTCAATTCTTCAAATCTTCAAATCCAAAAGACAGGAACTCCTGACGTTGTCCTTTGGCAAAGCTTTGATTTTCCTGCCAACACCATTGTAGAGAACCAAAACTTCACTTCTTATGCTAAGCTTCTCTCCACAAACCAGCAGTTTTCCATGTCACTTGGTTCGAACTATTTTGCGCTGTATAAGGAGTTTGGAAAGGAAACCAACTCAGCTATATACTACAAGCATACAGCTTTAGAAGCCAAAGCCGAGATCGTAGATAACGGGGGCCCAATATACGCACGTATCGGTTCTGACGGCTTTCTTGGTATGTACCAGAAAGAAGGCCCACCGGCCGATGTGTTATCTTTTGATACATTCAACCGTATGTACAATGTTTTTTACCGAATGAGCTTAGATGATGACGGCAACCTTAAAGCATATTTTTGGAATAACACAGCCTGGAATTTAGACTACATGGCAATCAGCGAGCCATGCGATCTCCCTAGCACGTGCGGTTCATACAGCATTTGTAGGTCACAAGAGCAACCACAGTGCACATGTCTGGCCAACGGTACAAATGGTTGTAAGATGTAAGCTGGTGTGTGATACGGGACGCAAATCAGAGGAGGGTGGATGAGATGTCAAGGTTTCCATTTGTGTCGGTACCAGCATTTTTGTTAAAAGATTTAGAAGATTTAGTTTCTGTTTCTATATTGTTTTAATTATGTTAAGCTAGTGGAAAATAAGAAACCACTTGGCAATTATAGTTAGTAATAGTATTTTCGAATATTTTGTTGCTGTATTTGGTTTCTGAGTATGAATAAAAGCAAGAAGAAAATAGAAAACGGTGCTGCAACTTTTGCACCACAACATCCTTGTCTCATCTTCTCTGTGTTTAAAATCTTAATTCTTGTGTTTCTCAAATTGAATTCCAACATTTGGTATCAGAGCCTAAAAAGCTTTGAATCATGAAGAATGGAGAGGGAGAGAAAAAACATACCAGTACATACACGAGAGCAAGTGTTCCTATTCAATACCCAGTCTTGAATGAAGCAAATTATGGTCTGTGGGCTATAAAGATGAAGATAATTTTGCGCGCTCTAGGAGTATGGGATGCAGTGGAGGGCAGTGAACCTGTTGATAAAGAAAAAGATCAGGGAGCCCTAGCAGCTATATCACAGGCAGTGCCAGACTCGGTGATAATGGCTATAGCTGAAAAGGAAACAGCAAAAGAAGCTTGGGAAATCATTCAACAAATGAGTGTGGGTGAAGATCGTGTCAGAAAAGCAAGGGCACAGGTCTTGAAGAGACAGTTTGATAGAATGGTCATGCAAGAAACGACTAGCATTGCAGAATTCTCTCAAAGTTTGATAAGTACTGTGGGAGAAATCAGATCACTCGGTACAGATCTGAAGGATGGTGCTGTGGTGGAGAGGCTATTCAGTGTTGTGCCAGATAAGTTCCTACCCATAATTGGGACAATTGAACAATGGGGTGACACAACAACAATGTCAGTGGCAGAAGCAGTGGGTAGACTAAGGGTATTTGAAGAAGGAATGAAGGGTAGGCAATCACACAAGGAGGAAGATGAAAGATTGATGCTCACACGTGCACAATGGGAAGCTCTATCCCTCAAAGAAAAGAAAGGTGAGGAAGGGTCAGAGAGTAGAGAGAATTGGCAGAAAGGAGAAACTAGGAAGAAAGCATACAAGAAATTCGACAAGTCTAAAATTAAGTGTTTTAATTGCTCAATTTATGGGCACTTTGCATCTGAATGTAGAAAACCAAAGAGGGAAAGGGTGAATTTAGTAGAAGAAGTGGAGGAAGCCGCACTGCTCATGCACCAGGTGATCAGAAAGCAGCAAGAGAACTGTGAGATTGAAGCAGAAATTGAAAGCTCTAATGAATTGCACATGGGGGCAAAGGAGGTGGCAAAAGAGAGTACATGGTACCTTGATTCAGGGGCAAGCAATCACATGACAGGATGTGCAAAGCACCTCACAAATCTAGATACATCAATTCAAGGAAGAGTGAAGCTTGGAGATGGTTCAGAAGTGGCAATAGGAGGGTGCGGTACAGTGATCATCAAGAGTCGTATTGGTGAACAAATAACCATCTCAAGTGTGTACTATATTCCTAGTTTAACTAGCAACATCATAAGCTTAGGCCAGCTTGAAGAGAAAGGATGCACAGTCAAAATTGAAGGTGGTTGGTTGAAGGTATCAGACAAGAAGGGGAGACTATTGATCAAAGTGCAGAGGTCAAAGAACAGACTGTATACCATGAACTTGGATTCGATACAACCTGTGTGTCTGAAGACAAGTGTTGAACTAGACACACAAAGATGGCATGGAAGGTATGGACATCTTAACTACCAGGCTTTGAAGAAACTGTATCAAGAGAAATTGGTGGAAGGGTTGCCTAGAATTGAGACTATAGAAGAAGCATGCACATGGTGCATGATTGGCAAACAACGCAGGTTGCCATTTCCTCAAACTGCAAACTTCAGAGCTAGCGAAGCATTGGAGCTAGTTCATGGAGATCTGTGCGGGCCAATAACTCCTACTACACCAAGTGGTAACAGATACTTTCTTTTGTTAGTAGATGACTATAGCAGGTATATGTGGGTTGCACTCATGAAAACCAAAGACAAGGCATTTGCTTCCTTCAAAGAAATAAAAAAGGCAATTGAAATAGAAAAGGGTGCAAAACTCAAAGCTTTCAGAACTGATAGAGGGGGTGAGTTTAGATCTCAAGAATTTGAAGAACATTGCAAGCTCATGGGTAGCAAAAGGTACTTGACTGCTCCCTACTCTCCACAACAGAATGGAGTAGTTGAGAGAAGAAACCAGACAATTATGGGAATGGCTAGAAGTATGATGAAAAGCAAAAAGGTACCAGCAGAACTGTGGGGAGAAGGGGTGACAACAACTGTGTATATCCTGAATAGAGCTCCAACCAAGAGCTTGGTTGGGATGACACCATATGAAGCTTGGTACAAAAGGAAACCAAAGGTAGATCATTTTAAAATCTTTGGATGTTTAGTGCATGTGAAAGTAACAAACCCTCATTTATCAAAACTTGATGACAGAAGTACTGTGATGGTGTTCATAGGGTATGAAAAGGGGTCCAAGGCCTATAGAGTATACAATCCAATTGTCAAGAAAGTGTATGTAACAAGGGATGCCATTTTTGAAGAAGATAAGGCATGGGAGTGGGATGAAACAGAAAATAGCACAAATTCTCAAAATTACACTGGCTTTAGAATAGAGCAAGAAATCACAGAATTGCAGAGTGAATCAGGTGTAACAGACCAACATGTTAGAGAAACTGAGATGGAACAAAGCACAAGTCTGTCAGACTTTGCACATGAGCCAGAAGATGACACAGACCATGGTGAAGCATCTGAATCACCAAGAACACCTGTGAGATTGCGTAGTCTTGAGGAGATATACAATGAAACTGAGCCAATTGAACTGAACTGTACTGAAATGTGTTTGATAGGGGTAGAGGAACCAGTGAATTTTACTGATGCAGAGAAAAGTGAGAATTGGAAGAGTGCCATGATTGAAGAAATTGATGCCATTGAAGCAAACAAAACATGGAGCTTGGTAGAACCAGTTGAAGGGCAAAAGGTCATTGGACTAAAGTGGGTGTACAAGCTGAAGAAAGACTCAGAGGGCAAAATTGTAAAATACAAGGCACGCTTGGTGGCTAAGGGATATGTGCAGAAACAAGGGGTTGACTATGAAGAAGTATTTGCTCCTGTGGCTAGGATGGAAACAGTGAGGATGATTATTGTTCTAGCTGTTCAAAAGGGGTGGTTCTTGCATCACATGGATGTAAAGTGTGCCTTTCTGAATGGGGAATTAAAGGAGGAAGTGTATGTATCACAACCACCTGGTTTTGAGATGAAGGGCAAAGAGCACAAGGTATTGAGATTACACAAAGCACTCTATGGTTTGAAACAGGCACCAAGAGCTTGGAATTTCAAATTGAACAGCACACTGAAGCAAATGAAGTTTGAGAGAAGAGATTTGGAGCATGCAGTATACAGGAGGAATGAAGGAGGAGACAGTATCCTAGTGGGAGTGTATGTGGATGATCTACTTATCACAGGTACATGTGAAGAAGAAATTGTCAAATTCAAGTTTGAAATGATGAAAAAATTCAAAATGAGTGATCTGGGTTTACTTGCATACTATCTTGGTATAGAGGTACAACAAACACCAAATATGATAACACTGTGCCAGCAAGGATTTGCTCAAAAGATTCTGAAAGAATATGGGATGGAGGAGTGTAACCCAGTGCAGGCACCAATGGAGGCAAGGCTGAAGCTCAGCAAGAATAGCAAGTACCCTCGAGTAGATCAAACCAGATATAGAAGTATTGCAGGCAGTCTCAGGTACCTGTTAAATACCAGACCAGACCTAGCCTATTCAGTAGGGGTGATAAGCAGATTTATGGAGGCTCCAACAACTGAACACATGTCGGCAGTAAAACACATTCTAAGGTATGTAAAGGGGACAACAAACTTGGGGTGTTGCTATAAAAGGGTGCCAAAAGAAGATCAAGGCCTTGTGGGGTTCTCAGACAGTGACCTGGCTGGGGATCAAGATGATAGGAAAAGCACATCTGGTGTGATTTATTTACTTGGGAATAATCCTGTTAGTTGGTCATCAAGGAAGCAAAAGGTGGTTGCTCTATCTTCATGCGAGGCCGAGTATATAGCAGCTGCAGCAGCAGAATGCCAAGGTGTCTGGCTTGAGTCTTTGAGGGCTGATCTTCTAAGCCAGAAAACTGAGAGGATAAAGCTCAGAATCGATAACAAATCAGCAATATCACTGTGTAAGAATCCAGTGTACCATGATCGAAGCAAGCACATTGATACTAGATATCATTTTATAAGGGAGTGTGTGGAAGAAGGGAAGGTGGAGGTTGAACATGTCAGCACAAATGACCAGCTGGCAGATATACTGACGAAACCCTTGGGAAGAATTAAATTCATGGAGCTGAGAGGAAGGATAGGGGTGCAAGTGATCGAGAAAGCACAAACCAGCTTACGGGGGAGAATGTAAGATGTAAGCTGGTGTGTGATACGGGACGCAAATCAGAGGAGGGTGGATGAGATGTCAAGGTTTCCATTTGTGTCGGTACCAGCATTTTTGTTAAAAGATTTAGAAGATTTAGTTTCTGTTTCTATATTGTTTTAATTATGTTAAGCTAGTGGAAAATAAGAAACCACTTGGCAATTATAGTTAGTAATAGTATTTTCGAATATTTTGTTGTTGTATTTGGTTTCTGAGTATGAATAAAAGCAAGAAGAAAATAGAAAACGGTGCTGCAACTTTTGCACCACAACATCCTTGTCTCATCTTCTCTGTGTTTAAAATCTTAATTCTTGTGTTTCTCAAATTGAATTCCAACATGGGTGCCTCCAAGCTAGCAATGGAGATTTCTGCGAAGCGAGCAGAGACAAAGTCAATGCTAATGCAAACGGGTATGAGGTCATGACTCGGCAAGGTGTAGATTTGGCAAACAAAGACTTGGTGAATTTCACAAAAATGGCTTCATTGGAAAAGTGTCATAACTCATGTCAGAAGAACTACACATGCTGGGGAGCGATTTACAGCAACACGACCCGGTACTGTTACATGATCGATTACCCCATCGAGATGTTGGTGGAAGGAGATGAGAGCAAGTTTGGATATTTCAAATTGATACCCGAAGAAGGGGATGGAGGTGAGAAGAAGGGGAGAGCAGAGGATAAGTTGAAAGTGGCTCTCTTGGTGATTGGTTGTGGTATTTTGGTGGGAGCAGGAGGCTTTGGTGTGTACCGGATTTGGAACAGGAGGAGAAGGATGAGACGGTCCATGGAGGACGGTCTTGCACCGGGTCCGTATAAGGATCTCGCCGCTGCTTCTTTTAAAACCATTGAACTCTCCGATTCGTTCAGGAAAAAGTGAAAAAAAATGGAAACTGAGAAATCTTAAAAAGAGTTGGATTGTAGAATATTAGGAGAGGAGAAAATGTAAGATCCTGTCTAGTATAGTGGTGAGGTACAATATTTTTATGGAGAGGTCTGAAATTCAAGCTTCGTTAGATATTATTTTTAGAGGAGATTTTTTCAAGTTTATTTTCTAATTTGTCTGTGAGTGTGTGTTGTAAGCTTACGAGTAATGAATCAAAAAAAAATAGGAGAGGAGAATATATGAGGCCTATTAAGTAGTATATATTAGACCATTCCTGGAGCTCATATCTCTGTGCTGGGAAAATTGTGAAAATAGTGAATCAATATAGGTGAATTTTGTAAGTTTTGTCTACTTTCTTATTCTTATTGCATTTATAACTTTTCTCGAATACACTATTTAATTTCGTGAAATTATGTAATAATATGTAAGAAATAAAAAAAATAGAATTTTCCAACACCAATAATAGATATAATATTTCAATATTATTATCCACCAATAATAATAAATTAATAAGAGAAAGAGTCGCATGCATTTGTTTTTTCTATACAATCTTTGAAATATTTTTTGACAATGAATGGTTGAAATGTGTTATTTTTATAATGAAGGTTTGGAATAAATTCAGATTTTTTTTAATAGAAAAAATATTCACACATTTTTAAACTCTGAGAATGATTCTGTAGTTCAGTTGTTGTTTGATACATCATCAAATTACGACTATTTGTTAAAATTCATAATTAATGTTCTTTGTTAATTGGAATATCAAATGACAATTGCATTTTATATATATTTTCTACTTTTAAATGACACAAACAATTTAGAAGTAAACTGTTAAAGAATAAGATTCTGAATTTTTTTTCTTTATTTATATTTGTAATTTAATAGTTGTGCTCATCCACAAAAAGAAAAAAAAGAAATATTTTGTGCTTGTGTCGACACTGCACATGGAGTCAACATGCTATGGTTCACATGACACGCATTTTCTTTTTCTTTTTCTCAACTAGCAATTTAAAAAAAAAGTAGGTTGAATTTCTGCGACTTCATTTCTTCCTCCGAGAAACGAGTTGGGAAAAATGCCTAAGAAATTTGGAGGCCCAAATGCTTTGGTTCGTTGTTGATTTATTTGGATGTTAA
This sequence comes from Eleocharis quinqueflora, assembly GCA_964058865.1. NCBI lineage: Eukaryota > Viridiplantae > Streptophyta > Magnoliopsida > Poales > Cyperaceae > Eleocharis > Eleocharis quinqueflora. Next base: position 36,241 of record CAXKVX010000592.1, read on the forward strand.
TGGGCCTATTTTGTTTACTGTGCATATAATCTGGAGCTTGTAGTGAAACTAGTGTTCTAAATTTGTGCCGTTCCGTACCGTTTCGTTTCAAACACGACTTGGTACGACACGAAACAGCACGATACGGTTAGTATTTTATTTTTTATCGTGTTGTGCCAAAGAGTGGAAGGGATCGGGACGGAACGGTTACGACACAACACGTTTAGGCATGCCTGCTTAAATGTGTCGTGTCTTAAACGCGCCGTGCCTAAACGTGTTGTCTCTTAACCGTGTCGTGCCTAAACGTGTCGTATCTTAACCGCGTCGTGTCTAATCGTGATGTGTTTGTTCGTGTTGTTTTGCTTCGGCACGACTTGCCTTATTCGTGTTAATCGTGCCGAAAATAATAAAAAACTAAAAAATAAAAAAATTATAAGAACATAAAAATCTAAAAAAAATCTTTTAATTTTATAGACAATTATTTTTTGGACCTCTAGACTCTAGTACATTTTTTTAGAGTCATAACTCATAAACGTTGGAAAATTAGAAAATTGACACTTGACACTATTTTAGAGGTTAAACGAATTTACAACACCCGTTGGAAAATTTCAAAAAATTTGGAACTTTCGTGCCTATATGTGCCTATCCGTGCATATCCGTGCCTACTCGTGCCTAAATGTGTCGTTTCTAGACGTATTCTTGTGTCGTTCCGTGTCGTGTCGTGTCTCTCCTTGTAAATGTTATGTGCCGTGTCGTTTCCTACAGTATGAAACCTAAGCACGACACTAGGGTTCTCAAAACGGGGCGGGTCGGGTACCCGAGGATCCGACCCGTCCGGATCCACGGGTACGACGGGGCGGGTATGAACGGGTCCGAACCCAAAACCCCCAACCCGACCCATGATAAACCCGGGCGGGTAGGGTCCGGACGGGTCGGGTCGGATCCGTCCAAATTTTTGAAATTTTTGAATTTTTTTTGAATTTTTTTTTATTTTTTTTTTTATTTTTTTTTATTTTTGAATTTAAAACTGCACATTATTTTAATATATATATTTTTTTCGAATTTTTCTGATTTTTTTTGAATTTTTTTGTATTTTTTTTAATTTTTTTTAATTTTTGCACGAATCTACGGGTCGGGCACGGGCGGGTCTTGGGACGGGTCGGACACGGGTCTACACGGGCATGAGTTTAGACAGGTTTGGAGGATTTGGGGCCAATCCGACCCGTGATAGATCCGTGGATCCGAGATCTGCGGATCCGGGCACGGGTACGGGTCAGGCACGAGCGGGTAGACCCGCCCGGATTTTTTTTAAACCCTACACGACACACTTAAGACACGACACGTGAACAGTACCGTGTCGTGTCCCGTGGCATTTTTAGACACGCAGACACGGTTTTGAGAACTCTAAGTGAAACTTGCGTCCTGCTTAGAATCCAAGTGCGACTTATTCTTTCTATTTTATTAAATAAAATTCCTTTGTACTCTCTCATTCCTCTCTTTTCTAACTTTTTTCAATTTTTTTTCTTACTACTAACAAATGATAGTTTTGGAGGTGTCATGAGAGTACCAATGAGAAACTTATGAGAAACACGGTGATTTTGATGAATTCTGGAAGGAAAGTGGCTTGATCTTCAGAGAATTTGCTTGAGCTCTTGAGAAATTAGGAGAATTTAATTGAAAATTGAGGCTAGAGTTCAGCAAAGAGAACTCCAAGTGTCTAAGTTCTATTTATGCAAGAATAAAATCACTTGGAGAAAAAGATGGGTTTTAAATAGCACTCGGAACTTTCTTCTTACAACAAACCATTACAATGGGTTGCCCATCCCGTTGTAATAGGTCTCTCTTTTAGGTGCAATTCAAGAATTAGAGTTTGAACCACAATACCGAAATCCTAATCTAAGCAATTGCAGTTCAAATTTAACCTCTGTGCAATTATTTAAGACATAAATTAAAAGAGCGGAAGCAACACTTACTTTCCACCTACGGTCTTCCTTGAACTTTGTTTCTTGATCAGGCTATCGTTGGAGATGGCTTGAGCAGCATCGTTGCATGCTAATGGATCCTTCCAAGCAATTCCAGGTGCCAAACTTGTTTTCAAGGTTACAAACGTACAAACAAATAATGGAGGAGAAAGTGGAAACTAATTCACAGCACATGTGCCCTAGAATTCGATACAGGTAATGCTTGGAGACCCAGCGTTTTTTATACTAGTGAAAACGTATCTTGGAGGATACCATAATTAATACCAAATATTCTTTGGAATATTTGATAATATATTCTCTCTTATTCTTTTCCAAATTATCATATTTACTATTGTAAACACGTTCCTCATTTTTTTGTATTGTTTTGAACACAAGCTATAAAGATATCGACAAAATAAGGCAAGGTTATATGTCTCTGCACAGGTCATGGTGATCGAAATAAACCTTATTGCGGTCGCGACTTGGATCCAAACTTGGCAGAAAATCTGCCAAGTCTCTTGTGCCTGCAAATATGAGCTCTTGCGGCCGCAATTGAACTGCTGGATTTTTAGCAAATTCTTTTCCAACTTCTCTCATGACCTCTTGCGGCCGCAAAAGGGTATCCTTGCGACTGCATGACAGTTGTAATATTTTCTGTTTTGCTTGGGCTTTGATCCAAAAACTTTGGATTTAGCCCAAACAATATTTCTAACTTTACATTAACTCTAGTATTAGTTTAATTAATCATAATCGGTCCATCTGTTGTGTCTAACAATTTCTTTATATTTGTCGATTTGCAAAACTATTTTGAATTTTACCTTGTATTGTATTTGAGATTTTGTGTAGGGACTTCATAGCAAAATTGGAGTTACAAACAAGGATAATCAAGAAAATTCAAGATCAAGCATCACAGTATTAAATTAAAATTATTTGTAAATTTATTTAATTAAGATTTCTTGAGCTTGAAATATCAAAATCCAGAACTTAACCGTTAGCCAACGGTTGGCAACTGTTGGCAACAGTTAGTGAATCTAAAATTCAAATTAAACCTTGACCTTATCGTTTAATTCTAGTGAGGGTTGAACATTGCAACAAAGGGTTGAACTGAACACTGAGAGGGTAATATATGGAGATTTGGTTGAGTTGCAGTGAATCTGGCGCTTTGCCAGCTTTGCTGGTTGAAATATGGGGTATTGGCATGACTGTGTCAGTCTTATTGATATATGCCAGTACTGGCAACTGCCAATACCAGTACTGGTAGGGGTTGTTCTGGCTTTGATGATTAAGTTTGTGAAATTACGAGAGGAATGGACCCAGAACTGAGGCTGGGTCCTGTGAGATTTATTATCGGGCCTTAGGGCTTTAATTAAAATCTAAAATATAAGATAAAGTAAATTGAGCCTTTAAAGCACCTTGGACTTTGTTGGACCTTTAGAAAATTAAGGAGAATATGGGCTTTGGGCTTTAAAAGCCCGTTGGACCCTATATACTTACATAATAACAAAAGGGCCTTTGGGCCCCTAGAGCCCCTATAGCCCATTAGACCCAAACAGATGCTATTGGACCTTGCTGGATAATAAATAAAAATAAATAAAATAGTTTCTAAGTATTTTTGGGCCTTGACACTAATTGGGTCGAGTTTGGTATAATAACAGATATTACACAATTAGTGATTTAGCCCATAATACTTAGTAACTAGACTCGAAAATAGAAAAGATCGAGAAAGGTATAATTGAGAAATGACGACTTATAGTCCGTGCAGCACGAGCTATGGCTATGACGCGCGAATACGGACTTCTGATCCCACATGATTAACACAAACAAATAATAAATTAAAATGAACCAACATGTATTTATTTGAGTTTGCTATATATCTTTTCTGTATTATCTGTAGCATATATGTTATAACGATTATTATACGACCTAGTTATATAAATAGGATAGATAAATTGTACGACGACGAAGTAGTCATATGACATACGATTTAGGTTATACACAATGATTAAATTAATTAAACATTTAAAAGAACCTGATTTAGTTAATTATAAAACAAACTAAATATGATATGTATACATATATTAGTAAATTATCGCGCACCACCAACAAAATGGGACTAACTAGAAATAACTGTATATTGATATATACTGATCAATTTCTCTATATCACATCAAAATGTAGTGCACAACTAATTACATACGACACACACACTCAAATATGACTAAGTAATATTATAAAGATAAATATATATATTGATCAATTTCTCTATGTCACATTAAATACAACCCATATAATATACACACAATAATGATTAAGTAAATGTTTAATCACAATAACGTGTATTGGTCAATTTCACAATAACGTGTATTGACCAAATAAAAATATTAAATAAGTTATATTAGGAGCATCAAGAACGTCTCAACCGCCTAAGCTTTTTCCTTCAATTTCCACATCAGTTATAATATCTCATCTAATTAAACAAACCCGACCTAAATAATTAGGAGGCTTAGTTGACTCGGACTCACTCTCGGTGGACGAGTTCTACGTTGCCGCTGACGACGCTGAGCCCAGGGCGGACGCAGCGGAGCTTCCCATAGACTAGTATTCTCTCTCCATTCCAGGTGTGGATTCTTGGTATTTATATCCCTTTCTCTTTTAATTAGGACCTACCAAACATACCTAAATTGAACTGCGGTACCAAACAACCAACAATGGTTAATCAGGCCCGTAGAATTTGAATTGTCATATTTGCATACCGATAATTGTACCATTACTTGAGACCAACATGCATCACATGTCATATGCAACTCATATTGCATGTAAAATTTGATATACCGATTGTATAGCATACTAGATTACTTATAGATAGATGTGTATTCAATACTATATATAATACTCGTCGGGAGTGATGTGTGTCAGGCCGGTGAGTCTTTGGTTGGATCTAGTCTGGGAGCATCGTGAGGATGGATTACGTACGGTAAACAGATTCACCCGTGGAGTCCATTCATCAGGATGTCCCTAAGGACATTCGATCACTGCTCACCATCGATGAACATCACTTGATGACTCGTAGTGCCAGATTGAGAGTTTTATTTTCGAAATCCTTACTATTATAAATATTATAATATTTCCTCTTTGAGTGATTGAGGTTCGGTTTCTCAGTTTAGAGTATGCGTGTCATATGTGAGGTATTGGAGCTATTCCGTTCTTTATATATTTCTATTAGTCGATGTTTCGAGATTTCTAAATATTCGAAGGGGTTCCTCCCTTGGCCCCTAGTGGGTACAGAGGAAATCTGGGCCTCCCATTGGCCTTAACCGGTACAGGGAGTTACATTTTTATTATTATTCAAACGGGTAGTCGGTTCCTTTTTATTTTCGTATGTTGGCTGAGACCGAGATTTTAATTTATTATTTTCTCTTTTGTGAGGGTAGGCTTCTCGGTTCGCTTATTGATCGAGCGTATGCTTTTTTGCAGCAGCTCTATTTTACCAGGGCATTTCTTTTTGGAAACTCAGAGTTTAGTTAGGTCGTGGTTGATTTGAAACTTGTCTAACCATTACGTTAGGCCTGTGGTTGATTCGCCTAACAATACCCTTAGGCTTGTGGTTACGACCCGTCTGAAGGGCGAATCCTGAAGTCCTACACTAGAGTTAGATTAGACATTTCATTCCTTTGTCTGAAAGTTTTGATATCTTCTCATATTAATAATTGTATATTACTATTCCTCATATTACTTTTGGGATTTTGTTCACATATCGCCCTTTTGGTTAGATTTATTTATTTAAATGTGCAATGGTTAACTAATACACATTGAGGTATAATAAATTATTTAGTGATAATCTCTCTAAGTGTGAAATGGTCCAAATCTTGAATCAGATATAAACCGAAAGGCTGGACCTTAATCCATAATGAGTAATTTTTATAAATTACTCACGTTCCACGGTGGTTGTGGGGTCTAGGTAAAGAGCAAAAGTCTTTTGATGTCCAGAGGAGAGCACTAGGATGGAGTCCCCGGCGTCTTCTGTTTTGCTTATCATTTCATTTGTTTTCCTTTTACTTTCTTTTGTTAGGATTACTTTGTAGTAGGATAGTGAGGATCGGTCTCACGTCCTTTGATGGGATCGTCCTCTTATGTATGTATTTTACTTTTCTTTAGCTTTCGTTGTGAACTTTGTACATACGCTGGTTTATATATATATACTTGATTGGATGTTCATGTACTGTGTGCAATGTGTGTGCTTTTCCTTAAATTAAGTATAATAAAGAAATCTTATCTGAGTTCTATAATAATAAATTAAGCCTTTCGTGTACTTGTAATCAAGTACACGTGGCAGGATTAACACTCCTAAGAATCAACTGGAGCTGGACCCCACAAATCTGAATGGACTAATTCAAATTTTGCTTTTGATATACTAGTAGATAAAGAAAAAGGTAATCTGGTTTGCTTTGCAAGCTTACACACATAACAACTACTAGAGTCTAAATTGTAAGAAAATAATTTATTTAAAACTTGATCAGATGGATGACCAAAACTCCAATGCAGCAATTTGTCCCGGTTTACTGAACTTAAAGACACGTGACACTTGTTTATGGGTTCCTTAAGATAATAAAACTCATTTTTTAAAAAACTTTCACCAATCTTCTTCCCTGATTCTTGGTCCTGAAATATCACTTCGTTTGGTGAGAACATTACTTTGCAATTCAAATCTTGTGTTATTTTGCTAATTGACAGAAGGTTTGTGTTAAAGGCCGATAAATTCAAAATGTTGTGTACATCTTTTGTGAGAAGTTTTGCGGTGCCTAAACCTTCAATTTGGACTTTATTACCGTTTGCAACCAATACGTGTTGTGGTTCGACAGTTGGTCTAATAGTTTGTAATTTATTTTGGTCTCATGCCATATGATTGGAATCGGAGTCAATAATCCAACTTGTGGTATTGTGTCCCAAGTCTGTAAGATTTGGATTACTGACATTTGAATTAAACGAGGAAAAACTTGAGTTATAAGAGACAAAACCTGCTGTCTGTTGTTGTAACAGACTTTCAATTGACTCAGCAGCTGGTTGAGTTGTGTAGTCGATGCCACAGAGGATCCGGGTGCGTACTCCCCTTCAGTATTAAGAGGGGTTCCAAAAGATTCGGGTGCCTTCCCCCCTTCGGTTCGCTGGTTCTGTTTAAGTTGCCCTGTTCCCATCTGTTGGCTCACCCCACCGAAAATCACGGATCTCCCCCTTTTCGAGCACCTCATCTCTCTACCTTGGTTCGCGACTGCCGAAGCTACGGATGGAGGATCCAGCAATCGTCTTGTTTGTGTCCTGCTCGCTTGCAGTGGTCGCACCAGTCAGCGGTTGTGGGCCCCCTTCTCCCCGGCTGTCGGATTAGGGTTGGATAACGAGGCTCGAAAGGCGCTGTTGTCGGTGGTAGTCGGTGCCTGGGGGTTCATTGTGCTCACCGAGACTCCTCTTGTTGAACCATTGCCACCACACTGTCAAAATCTGGCATTTTGGCTGAGGCCAGAATTTATGACCGAATTGCCTCATAGGTATTATCGAGTGCCACCAGGTATGTGAAGATTAAGTCATGCTCGAATCTTTTTTGGGTTTCATTCGGGTCTACTGTGGGTGGAAGGTAAACATTGAGTTCCTCCCACTTGGACATGATTTATGTTACAAGTTCATTGTTGCTTTGGTCGTTTTGTTTGATTTGGGCAAGATCTTGTTTAAGGCTAAAAATGTGTGCAAAATTGCTTTGTTGGCCATACCGTTTTATTGCCTTGTCCCAGATGTCGTTAGATGTGGTAGAGTATATGAGGGTATTCAATATTTTTGGCTACATGGTGCTGGTGCTGAGTAGCCATGACACGATCATTTGATCTGTGGTTTCCCATTCCTCTATTTTTGCTTTTTCTTCAGCGGTTGCCTCATTGACCTTTGCTGGTACGGTTTTTGCTTTGGTTCTAGTGACAAAGCTAAGTTTGCCTTTGCCACCTAGACATGATGGTTGTGAGTTTTTTGTTGTCAGATTGTTGAGACATGATGGATTTGGGTATGCTGGTAAAGACTAAGGGTCCGTTTGGCAAATCAAGGAATAGCGTTAGAAGAGTGAAATTAGAATAGTAAAAATAGAATAGTGTGATTTTTTAAGAGTGGTATTCTTGACTATTCCGAAGAGAAAAATTGTCGTTTGGCAAGTGTTAATTGGAATAGTAAAAATTGTTAGTGTTGGTGTCTTAGACCCAAATCATATGTTTGATTATTTAGTTTATTAGTGAATGATTATATCATTTTGTTCCTTGAGTTATTATATTTTGTGGATTATCTGGGTTGATGACCTGGATTGTAGAATTCCACCAATGAAATAAATATAATTACTCTTAAGTCTTTGATCTTGGTAATTAGCAAGGAATACTAATTGACCAATATAAGATCAGTGTGTCGGATTAGATGATGATCACATTCTACAGATCATATGACAAAGAGTTGTCAATGCTAATCACACATGTGTATACATCGGGATGTATAGCACTAGACAGACTCAAAATGAAATATCACATGGATTGTGTTACGTGTCATTGATATTTCATTTGTGTCATGAATTCTAGGGTTGAGATGCTTATATTTCCTACATGAGAAATATACATCGTTGGTACTATCCAACGCTCACTTTAACTAGAAGTTATATAGACAGTTACTGCAATGTGTATAACTTGTGCGGAGGAACTATGCGCATCAAGATATCATTGTCCTCTATATATAATATAGATGATGATATCTCTGGGCCCCTTGATAAAGTTTGTATTATGTGCATGCAATATGATTATATGTAATCATATCATAATTAAACTTTGAAAAATAAAAAAAGAATAATTAGCAAGGATGACAAATTCCTACCTTGCAATTATTTTGATATCACGAGACAAGGAATTGGCACAATAATATTTTAATATTACAGGATCATGATTTTGCATTGTGCTTTTTCATCTACATCATTTGGGTAATCAATATACCATGGCTAGTTGTATCATTGATTTATGAAATTAAAATGTTTAGTTTCATTGCCATAATGATGGGATCCCATAGGGTCACACCATATGAAAGATTAAAAGAAAATATTGTAAAATAATCCTAGTAATATTTAAAGTATGTGTGACATATTTTAAATGACTTTTGACACATGAGAGATGCATATAAATTAACATTGGATATTATTTTATATGTTGGCCTTTTAATATATGGGATTGTGGACTTAATTAAATATTAATATGATTAATATATTTAAGCCCAAAGCCCAAATATAGGCCATAAAATTTCTGGGGAGAATTGATTAGTAATGATGTAATTAAAAGAATATTGAAGTATATCATTAAACCTAATCAATTTCCATTAAAGAGGAGAGAAAATTTTGGACAGTTTTTAAGGTAACTTTAAACAGGATTTTGAAAGGGTAAACCTCAACCATTCTGAACGTATGACCTATCCAAATTGAAGCCCTTTGAGTCTAGAATCCAATGGTTCAAGTTTCAAGTCGTTTGAAGTTACCTACAGAGAGTTATGACAGATTTAATACCCAAAGGTCAGAATTTCAGCTTAGAACTTCTTGGCTGAAATTTGTGTGTCTCTCTCTCCCAATTTTTCTCTCATGTGTTGAGACAAAAACTCCATTAAAATTTCTGAAATTTTGAAGAAAGTTTTGAAACTAGGATTAAGGTATCACTTTTTGTTCTCTTACTAGCCTTAGAGATACAAGTGTTTATTTAATCTTTCGGTGGATATCTAAGGAGGCTCGACGGTTGACGAGCTAAGCACAACCATTGAAACAAGGCATATGGAATAAGAAGATGCTAAACTAGACAACCCTACTTGATTTGATTTGGAGATCAAATCATAAGGTATAATATTATTCCCTAATTATTTAGACAAATAAATATTGTCTTTACACTTATAATAGCTAGATCATTTGTTTTGAAATGAATAAAATTTTGTTTTATTCCTTACTTTCGAAGCACACAAAACTTTCAATAAAAATAATGATAATTATGATAATAATAATGATTATGATATAATATAGTAATGATACAATAATAAACCAAATAATATAATAAATTGACAATAATATGTTATTTTTCAGAATAAATTAAATTAATAAAATTGACGATAATAATAATAATAATAACTACAATAACTAATAACTAATAACACAATAGTTATAATTATAATATATGAAAAAATAATAATTATAATTTTATTATTATTTAAAATAATAAAATACTAATAAAGTAAAGATACAATATAATATAATAATATTAACAACTTAATAATATAATTAAGTAAATAGTACAATAAAATATTATTAATTATTAAATATATACAACATAATCAAATAATAATGATAATAACAGTAATAATAATAACAATAATGTGAAATTATATAATATGCATTATTTTAAAATAATAAATATTAATAGTAATTATTAATATTAATTAATGATAAGGATAATTTAATAATATTATTATTATAGATAATATACCAAAATATTATTAATTACAAAAATAATACAACATAATCAAATAATAATGATAATTATATTAATTTTGATAATAATATAATATAATAAAAAGACAATAATATGTAATAATAACAATAATTTAAATAAAATAGTAAAATTAAAATAATAATAATTATATGCTTATTTTTTAAATAATAATGATGATATAATATAATGTTCAGAATTATAATAATATAAAATATTATAATTTATATAATTTATATAATAATATAATTACAAAAAGATAAAGATAATATAATAAAAATAAAAAATATTTAAATATTAATATGTGTTATTTTATGAAATAATAAAAATAATAATGATGATATAATATAGTTAATTACTAACTATAACACAACATATAAAAAAATAATAATCGCTATTCTACTATTGCTATTCAGGTATTTCACCTATGGGTTGGAATACCAGATTAGCTAATATTTGCACTATTCCGGACATTTAGAATGTTGTTTGGCAAAAAAATTTAATTGGAATAGTCTGATATTCCAGAAGAGAGGCTATTTCATGTGTTGCCAAACAGACCCTAAGTTTTGCGGAAGTGAAGAACAGCTTTATGCCTGCTCTGATACCATGAAGTAAATAGAGAGCTGAACAATAAAATTATTGTATATTGAATTCTGATTTTGAATTTCTCTATACATGAGTATATATAACCTACTCTAATCAACTAGCCGTTGGCTATTTTCTTAATTGAGGAATTACATGATCTGTTGCCTAATTACATGATAGGTACCAATTATAGCTTACAACTGTATTGTGCTTGCTATTCTTTGTTGTCTAATCTAATCGATGATGAAATTTCTGAGTTTATGATATTATTCTTCAACAATAATATATGAAAAAGAAAACATGACATGCCTTAAAATTTTGAACTTACGTCTACTTGCCATAAAATGAGTGTCGGTAGAAAGCACCTTTCTCTATCAAAATCGTGATGTCCTTTGTCTTTGGTGTATAATTTCAAACCACAAATGCACAAACATCAACTTGTTGGATATATTTAGTGCAGCTACTCTTTAGAAGTGGTTAAGCATACCACTGTTGTGCTATTTATTTTACATGACAAGGATTTGCAAATTGTAGCGTCAACTTCACTTGATGCGATTCTTGTTTCTGCTTGCCATTTGTAAGTTGTAATTAATAATTGGTACAGTGTTCAAAATAGCACGAATAGACAAACTGCGGTCCTCTCACAACAATATAACAACCACTTTGGAATCGGATTCGAATCTGTTGTTTGTATTTGAGGCAAGTCGTAAGATTCTGTTTGTCTCGATTCGACCGTCACGAACGGTTGTGAATTGATTCAGAAGGCAGATGTTTTGATCGTTAAATGAATTTTGAACGATTCAGATCGAAACAAACATGGAACAAGTAGGAATTTGACCAGCAGCGGATTTGGTCCCTTTGGAATCATATATACTTTTCGATTCTAAATTGTACATGAACCTAATTGAGTTAAAAATCACGAGCTTAATATGTGTTTAATTTATACGGCGTGATCAGAGAAATGCAATTTCACTAGGTGAAATATCATACATATATAGAATATATTTTAGCACGTTGTTTTTCTCGATCATAATATTTCCTGTCTTGTTTAATTAAGTATATATATATTTAAGTTGTTAACATTGCTTCACCACAGAAGATATACTACTTTAATTTGTTTCTGTTTACAGTTTTTAATTGGGAAAATTGAATATCCTAAACAACCGAAAAATATTAAGTCACAAAACTGAAGGAGTGAGACTATATATGATATTTGACAAAAAACCACTCGCGTGATGCTTCACTATCGTATCTTCAGCTCAAAAATCTAAACAACTGATTCAAACCGTAAACATGATCTTCATATTAAAATCTCTTTGAACACCGAATTTATATATTTTTAGTTTTTTTTTTTACTATTTTTAAGAGATGTTGATATTAAAATCTTCATGCTACCATAGTCTCTCATGTTTTTTTTTTTTTTTTGAGAAAATACCATAGTCTCTCTCATGTTATTGTCAAAATAAGTGGGACTTCTCATCCAACAGCGATACAATTATTAATCTAACAAATAGTACATACCTCTAGTATTTTTGTGCCATATATGCTTGAATCTTTGAGAATTATTTAATGGGCTAGCTAGCAATATGAAAAAATTATCTATATATATTCCGTATCCACTGTTAAACTTTCAACGCCGTAGCATACAGATAACATAACTTTGTGCATGCAATCCATCGGTACAATATTCTGCATGCCATTTGATATTATTTTGCTTTTGAAACCCAAAAAGAAATAAAAAGCGAGTCAACCAACGAAATTGAATCTAGGTTTATTATGTGGGATGCTGCGGTTTAACTAGAAATATTTTTGTTGTTGTAGTAGTAGGTAGGTCTTTCAACCGTACTTCTTCTATTTAGGAGGGTACAGGGGCGGATCCAGACAGTAAATAAGTCCGGGCACAAATAAAAATTATCGCAATAATTTATCAGTTTATCTAGGTATTTATTAACTTCGAGTAAATCTTTTTGGTCCATGCGTCAGAAAAAAGGCTTGTTGTTATATGCCAGCACAAAAAAAGGCAAATAAATTATTTGAGTTTGAATTTGGAAGTTTTAAGGTACGAGTATGAATGTACGGTGAGTGTCGGATGAAGATATTTTCATTTTCATATATATTCGATTGAAATGGTTTTTACTCGTTATAACTAGATTTATTCATATCATATTCTTATCCATTAAAATTAAAATTATCGGATAACACATGAGTAATGATGAATAAATGATAATTTATATAATAATTAACTTTTACAATTTTATAAATAAAAAATGTTGTAAAGTTGACAATTCTGGCTAAAGGCAAAAAATCATTTTTATTATTAGTTGCATAAAATATAAACTATGTTGATTGTGTTTAAATAGTTCTAAGATCGTCCAATTAACAATAAATTTTTGAAATAAAAAACGTGATCCAAATTATTTGATTTCTTTTGTTCCCTATTCATTGATTTTCTTCACAACTTTCTAGAAATGAGGAACGAACTAAAAACTAGTAAAATGGTAGAGAGAGAGTTATAATAATATAAGTGTATACTTTATAATATTGATAATGACAAATTGACAATTACTAATTAAGAACTAAATATTGTAAATTGATTAGAGTTTAGTTGAAAATAAGAAACATATATCTATATTCTAGATGGATTTAATATACAATGCATTCAGTTAACAATTTAAAAACAAGATCTCGTATTTTTTTAATTTATTCAATTAAGAATATAAAGCATGTCCATTTTTATCATGTATTTGGACTTTGAGTAGTTATTGAGAAAATAAATGAATTTCCAATTGTGGGAGACATAAGATAGTTGTAGTACTGATGTGATTGCCCTTTTAGTTTCTTGATTTTTCCTAACCAACAGTGGGCATAATCGTGGGGGCCTCCCCTAACAATGCATGCACATAAACTCATAAAAATTTGAAAATATAAGATCTGTGAAACCCAGGCACATAAGATCAGTCATGCCCAGGCACGCAGGCACTAAAGCTATTTTCTAACTTAGATATGTGTAATTTGTCAACTTACTGGTAAAACACATGATATTTCATTACTTAATCCGAGAATTAAGCCTAGGCACAGGCCTGGGCTTGCCTGTGCCTAGGTCCGCCACTGGGAGGGTACATGATATTTGTGATTTTTTATTTGCTTGTGTTCTCGTATTCGACTCGCTAGTAACTCGTTCGTTAAGAACTTTATTTGCTAACGAGCCGGACCAGCTCGCTAATAAACGAACTGATCTCGAGTTGTGACCAGCTCGGCTCGTGTAAGTATCGATACCTTAATAAGTTTTTTTTTTTGAAGAAAAGATGGGAGTCTATGCCCCCAAATTTTTTATTTTATTGAATCACAATGTGATCTAGAAGTCCAATATTTACAAAATTAAAGAAGTAAAACAAGATATAAATACGCAGCCAACCAAATCAGTTTAACATCACACTATATAGTTCATGCCAGCACCTTTCATATCATCCCACGCCTGATCGATACCATATCTGATGAGTCATACCATCCCCGCACATCTTGCAACACCTCTCTTACTGTCTGTATACATGATTGTTCCTTGCCAACAAATGTGCGTCTGCATCTCTCCCTCCATATGGCGTAGTTTGTGGCTACTTCTAACCTTCTATGTGACATTGAATACGAGAGTGACGTTAGCAGCAAGTGCGCGCTGGACGATGTATATACTGAAACAATATCAATACTGCTTCGGAGGATAGTCACCATATGATCCCTTATCTGTTTTGCATATGTACAGTCTGTAAACAAGTGTTGTATCGTTTCTTGTTCTCTTTTACACATGATACACCTATTTACCAGCAACCATCCCCTCTTATTAAGGTTATCTATTGTGGTCAGCTTGTCCCTTATCAGGAGCCATACAAATAGCAGTGTTCTCGGTGGACCCCCTATTTTCCAAATATTTGCCGAGACAGGTCTGATGTTTGGGGCGTTGGCCATGAACTTATATATCGATTGAACAGAGAACTTGGCACTTCTCATCCAGATTACGTCGTCCTCTGATTCTTGGAGCGCGATTGATTGTAGCATGTTTTGAAAAACCAGTTTCTCTTTTTGATCTCTCGGATCAAAGCTATCATGTTGCCATAATCTTTCATCCAAATATTGTGCTACCGCCACATTTTTATATCTCGTAGTTTTGTACAATTTTGGAAACCAAAATTTCAACGGCCATTACAGCCAAGCATCATGCCAGAGGTAAACCTTATTACCTTGTCCAATCTCGTATCTAATCGAACAATCAAACACCCTTGCTAATTTCCTAATTTCTCTCCAAAACGTTGGACAATTCGAATGCAGCCATGGCTTGTGATGCCGTTGCAACACAGGTGTGCTCTCCTTCCACCATTGAGTGCCTTCACTTACCCATAGCCAGCACCATTTGAGCAATAAAGCTGTATTAGATGTTTGAAGATCTCTGACACCCAGGCCCCCTAACTCTTTAGTTCTCACTACCATTCTCCCATTTACCATGCACAATCCTCTTTTGTTGTTTATTGCGTTTGCACAACCATGCCAAATGAAGTTTCTTCTGATTTGATCTAGTTTTTTGAGTAGCCATTTCGGGAACTTGAACACCGCCATGTAGTACTGAGGAAGAGACAATAGCACTGAGTTTGCAAGAACAATCCTTCCAGCCACTGATAGCATAGCCGCTTTCCATCCCGTCAGTTTTGCCATAAACTTATCTATGACCGGCTGAAAGTCACCTCTTTTAATCCCCTTATCTGATAACGGGAGTCCTAGATATCTCATTGGAAAAAGCCCCGCCTTGCATTCTAAAATTGCTGCCAATCTCGATGTGTATGGCAAGCTGCACGCTGTGATTCTCAATTCCAACTTTGCAAGATTAATTTTTAACCCCGATATCATGCTAAAAAGGTGAACAATCATTTTGATGCTTGACATTTGCTGGACTGTTGGTTTCAAAAGAAATAATGTATCGTCTGCGTAAAGCAAGTAGTTTCTGCAGCCTGGGAAAGGAGGACTGATAAAATTGATTTATGTGAGATGTTTCATCCATACTGCATGTGCATCGATTGCTATGTTGAACAGGTAGGGAGATAACGGATCTCCCTGACGGACACCTCTCTGCAGTTTTATTGCCTTTCCAGCTACATAATTTATTACTATTCTAGAACTTCCCTGTAGCAGGTTACGTTGAATAGCCGAAACCCATTCATTTGGGAAACCTCTTGCTAGCAGACATTGCATCAGAAACGTCCAGTTCACCGTGTCAAAAGCCTTGCATATATCTACTTTGAATTTTCATGATTTTATATATAATTTTATTATGTTTTTTAAACTATTTTGCATTTTACTTGCAAACAAGGTATACACTAGCCAAACTAGCCAGCTCGAGTCTTAATGAGCCGAGCTCGAGTTGAGAGTTTCAGCTCGTGACCACTTGTAGTAACGAGACGAGTTCGACCCAGCTCGCTCGAGCTCGGCTCGTTTGCACCCCTAATCCTACTCATATCGTATTGGATAAGACGAGAATGAGTAAGCATTTTTAGTTAGATAATCGGATATGGGTAGAATATAAAAAATATATTAGTAGAAAAATTAGATAAGAGATGAAATATTTGTATTTTATTTGATTGTTTTCATAAAATGATTGAGTTGAAATCGATTGTATATTTTTATTTTTATATATATATTTTTATTTATGTAGAGACAGTTGTATTAAAGAAACAAGTATTGATAGTTTATTTATAAAAAAAATAGAAAAACAACAATTATACAAAATATTATCTTTTTTGTATGTTATCCATTCGTTATCATAAAATTTTAACGGGTAAGAGTAGGATACGCGGGAAAGAGTAAGGTACGGGTAAGTCAAATTTTAACAGGTAGGATAACAATATGATCAATTTCAAATGAATACGGATACGAAAATGCCTTCACCCAATCCGTATTGTACTCATTGACAATTCTAGTAGTAGGTTTTTCTAGCACAGTTGTGAGTAGTTCCTTCGGTTCTCCTCTTTTTCTCTTTACTATTTCTTTATAGTTGGTTTGTGAATTTCGGGACAAATTAACAGTGACAGAGTTCATAAATTGACGAGACCTAAAATTATGATTATGATTTAATATAGATATAATTAAAGGAATAGGGTTAGATACACTCATAAGGATGTCTTAAACTTGGGGAGTTATGAGGGTGAAACAAAGAGAGAAATAGCGTATATTCTCAGTACACCCTAGGCGGGGAGGTCGCCTCCGCACCCTCCCCCTTCTCCTCTCCCCCTCTTCTCTCTTCTCTCTTCTCTTCTCTCACTAGTTCCGAATCACAAAGGGATTATACGAGATGCGAGATCTGAGGCCAAATCAAGGGCATATGCTGAAAAATCGATGATGCGATGAGGAATGGAATCGATGATCAAGAACAGATG
This sequence comes from Eleocharis quinqueflora, assembly GCA_964058865.1. Lineage (NCBI taxonomy): Eukaryota > Viridiplantae > Streptophyta > Magnoliopsida > Poales > Cyperaceae > Eleocharis > Eleocharis quinqueflora. Next base: position 53,710 of record CAXKVX010000592.1, read on the forward strand.
CTGCAATTGATGATGAGATGAGGGTTGTGTTGAACCCTAGAGGGGGTGAATATGGTGCTTTAAAATTTTGTAGGATTCTTTTGCAAATTAGTGCACAATTCAATACTTGATGGTAGTTCCTAAGTCTCTGTCAATTTAGATCAATCCAATTTGCACAAACAATCATTTGACTTAAGATTATTCTAGGTTGCGGAAGTGTAAACAATTGTAAATAATTTGATTCTATCAATACCAAATATCCTAAACAATACAATATAGTTATGACTATATCAATTCTATTCTTCTAAACAATTATATAGCAATTAAAGAATAAGTAGAAGAGTTGAGTTAAGGAAGTGCAAACAAAGCGTAGAATGCGCGACACTGATATGTTAATGGAGATTGGCTATTGACGAGCCTATGTCTCCGGGACTCCCGACACGCCAACACGGTAACTAGGTCGAGCCGATGCACTAACACCAAATATTCGATACAAGGTTGAACTTGGCCTCTTTACACACAAAGGTAGAGAACAAAGCCAAATAAACAAGGTTACACAAAGGCTAAATAAATAAATGGAGAAGATAGAAAATCTCTTAAATCTCACACAGTAATTTTGATCTAGCTTGAAGAGATAAATTTGAGAAGTAGAGCAAAGCTTTTTAGCAATTTGAATTAAGACTCAAAGGTTTTGACAATGGAGGTTTGCCTGTTGTAAACATGGAAGAATATATCTAAAAAAATCGTCAAGGAAGAAGACAACCAACCTTTATATTTATAGTTTTCATATTAGGTATAATTAGGGTTAATTTAAATCCAACGTTAAAACGCCAATTTTTGTACAAATCTTACCGTTATAATGCTAAGTTCAAATTTCAAAGGATTGTTTCCAATTTCAGAAATAGAATAACGTTATAACACTAAAGATAGCCTTATAACAGTTGTCTTGGGTGATTTTCGGAGGACAAATACTTAGCCAAATTTTGGTTTGTTTGTGGTCTGGCGTTATAACACTAAGGCTAGCGTTATAACGGTTGTCTCGAGTAATTTGGAACTTGGCTAATTTTCTGGAACTTCTTTGGTTTGGCGTTATAACACTAAGTATAGTATTATAACGAGTGCCTCGGTTGGTTTCTATTTTGTGCCTCATTCGAGGGTTCAAACAGTATGGCGTTATAACGACATCGTTATAACAATAAAGATAGCGTTATAACTCCAAAGACTAAATTTTTGTTTCCTTGCTCTTTTGCATCTCAAATTTAAATATTCTAAATTTTACAGATTAACCTAAATAATTCTTTATCAGAATCTTGATCTTCTGGTCCTGTTTTTGAATTCCTTCTTAATCATTTCTCAATTCGCTTTCTCCTTTTTGCTCAAAAGTCCCTACAAACATTCTTAAACATAACAAATGGTAATATTCAAGTTTTGTTTTGCAAATGGGCAAATACAAAGAAATTGTTAGTTACAATAATCTCTCTCTTTTTGTCGATTTGCAAAATTACAATATATGTGCTCATTTCATGATTTGCTTTAACAATTTTGGCACATATTATTTCTCCCCCTTTTTGTAAATTGTATAAAAGGTGAGAATTTTAAGGCAATTTGTTTTAACTCCCCCATAAATAAGTGCATTCATCAAGTGATCAAATTGATATAGCAATTTTAAGTCATAGCACTATCCTAACACAATCAAGTTTAGAGAGGTAATGTTTTACAAAATTTTACCATAGCTCCCCCTTAATTTAATAATTCTCCCTCCATTTAATATCTCCCCTCAATTTATCTATTTCCCCCACAATACGAGAATCACATTGGCAATTTCAAATTTACATATCCAAACATATATCAATTTGTGCATATCAAATTTTCTAACTAATCATAGCAATAATGAAAAGGCAAGTAGGCAACAACAAGTATAACACTAAAACATCACAAATATTTAGTCCAACATACCAAATAACATAAAATTCAACCATAGTCATCACAACAAAAATTAAGACATTTACTTTGCTCAATTACACGATTCAACATGGTCGTGCATCTCAGTTGAAATTTATTTAAATATTTTCCAAATAAACAATTTTAATTTAAATATTTCTTAAATAAAATATTCGGGTGCTAGCATATACATATAATTGCTAATAATTGGCTCACATGTATAGGTTTATATGCTGATAATTCCACTCCAAATTATACTTGATGGATTACATGGGATGATTGTTTATAAAGAAGATAGATTTTTCCTAAAATTAAATTTCTATAAAGGGCATTTAATTAATATAGATTTTTTCTTAAAAAAATTGGACCTCAAACCACGGTAGAATTCTTCAGATTTTTTTTAACAACATACATATAATTCGTGCCATCTAATCATGAAAAAAAATTACAATATTGGAGAACTAATTACCATCAACGGTGTGACCCCTCATTCACTGATTCCTACCTCTTAGTTGTTATTATTACTGGAAAGGAAGTTTCATTATTCTTTAGTTTCTTGCCACTTGTTAATGGAAAAAAGATGTGAACAAATGTAATGAAAAAGATGTGAACAAGTAATTAGAAAGTATATGATTCTAACTTTCTGGTAAAAAGATGGACCCGATTCCTCTACTGCGCGGTACCGACGACCGTCCAGATTTACTGCGCTGTCAGCTACGGACGGCCCATATTTGATTCAGGGATCTGATATTATAAAATTTAGCTTGCACGAATCTTGATGCAAATTAAAAACAAAAATTTGCTGCGCAGCACGCACAGTGACAGTTCCGTGCGGTAGAAGACATCGTTCCTAAAAAAATGGAGGAGAAAAGTGACTAATTAGAAACGCACACACAAGTAATTATGCTTTGCTTTATGAATTATGAACCATGGCATAAACACTAACGTGTCACGAGAGATATGTGTCTTAATTCGACCGTTCGCCATCCCAATCCAACCCAAATCATTTAATATTCTTTGTTGTACCAACAACAAAACTGAAGCTATTATAGCCTATCAGTGTTTCCATTAAAAGAATAGAGTAATTAACTAATTAATTAATTATTAATTGATTGATTGATTGATTGATTGATTAATTAGGGATGAAAGAGGCAAGAAGAAATCTAAATGTATTCCTCCCTTGCGCTGTCTGTCAGCCTTCCGCCTTTACGCTAACATTAAAAGACATTCCTCTTTCTTCTTCCTTGTTTCTTTAACCTCTGAGATAGTAGTCAGATATTCTTCCTTTTTCAATTATCTCCTCTTTATCTTTTTATCATGATTTCCCCATCGCAGCACAGTTGCCATCCTGATCAACATCTTCCAAGAGACAAACGAGACTCAACAAAGAAACCCACGAAAGATTTCTCCTCCTGCTTCGGCAATCATGCAGTACGCGTCGCCGATGTCGGGTGCTCTCGGAGCAGCTCCGTCATCAAAAAATGTTCATATGTCACACCAAATAATCAATCAAACCGGTGCGCTGTCATGTCCACTTATGCCTCTCGGCTCACCTCTAAGCAAGAGATCCTGATACACCTTACATGGTCGAGGAACAACAACGGGGCAGTCCTGACAGTACGAATGGATGATCAGTTCTACAATAATTCTCGCAAAAACATGAGTTCCCGTGCTATTGCAATTCAACTCTCACTCGAGAAGAAAGGCAATTGGACCTTCACCTGGGGATCATATACTGTCAATCTTTCCTGGGACGTGACGCTCGCAGTTTACAACAACAGCCCCGAGCCAATAAGCGGCTACCAAGTTGTCATGTATGTAAACTCAGAATTTGTTCTTCTTTTAGGTGATATCAGAAAAGATTGCTTGAACCAGTTGGATCGACACAGCACGGCACCGCAAGCACACACTTGTATGATTAGCTGGAAGGAGCAGGTGCAAGGCCTCACGTCTTACACCACCAAGGCGCGCTTTCATCCAGCCGATAACGATCACAAAATTCACATAAACTATGAGGCAGATAAGCTGAGTTTTTCGGTTAGCGTGGATGATAAACTCGCGGTGCATGTGACGAAATTGAAGTGGAACTTTCGGGGTAATCAGACGATATTTTTCGAAAAGATGATGGTAGACATCATGTGGAACCTTCATGGATGGTTTTATGGGGAGGAGCTTGATGCGGGGGCTGCGCGATGTGCCTGTTTCATGTTTCGGGCGAGGAGCTCGTTGGATGAATGGCTGTGGCAGGTCGAAGATGGAGCGATGAGCCGTAGTTCGATATTTACAATTGAGGCGTTTAGAATCCAAGATTGATGGTAATGAAATTGCTCAACCATGACAATAGTTCAATATTAGTTAAAATTTTAATTAGGATCATTAGTATAATTAAATCAGTTTATTTTCTTTTTTAAGTTCTCCCTTCAGAGGCTAATAGCTAGGTTTTGAACTGATTACTTCTCAGAAGTTGAGAAGGCGTTTGTTAGAGGCGTTTACTTGTTTTTCTCTTTTATTTATTTATTTTTCTCCTTCTGATTATAGTTTAATGTGGTCAGATCATGCATTATGATTATAGTTTAATGTGGTCAAAAACTTGTGCTAATTTAAAATGATATATTTTTATGCATACTATCGTCATCATAAATCTATATATCTTCGTATTTTATTTTATTCATGTTCACGGGCTCACTAAACACATAACACATAACACACATTTCTACTCAAATTTAAAAAGTTGTCACAAGCGCAGCTTGAACTTAAAATCTCTCTCATGATCTAATACAAAAAAATAACACGCATTCCGGACGTTAGTGCAGTTGATTAAGATATTAGATCATGAGAGACATCTTGAGTTCAAACTAGACTTGTGACAAAGATATATAGTCACGGATAAATTTCGTTCTTCTTTTTCTATCTGTGCAATCTCACTTTTCTGTTCTATTAGAGGAGAATAATTTTTCAGAATTGCAAATTCTAATTATGGTTTAATATGGAATTTGTAATTTTTAATATTTCCCTTATTTGTATGATTCCAACTTGTACATAATAACGAAATTGACATATCAAATTATGACGAATCCGGTTCTATTTGGAAATGAAAGAAACATGTGATCATGAAGCAATTCGCAATAATTAATTCAATGCCTTCCGTAACGTGAAAAGATATGTATGTCAATCTTTTCAGAATTAAAAAAAAAACACACAATTTAGTAAAAGGCGTTATTTTCAGAGTACATGTATATTTGTAAGGCAATCTCTATCGTGGAATAGACAGCATTGTAATTAATTGGGACAGAAAAAGACTAATTGGCACGCGTTACTAAATTAAATTTATCAATAGAACAGCTTTTAAATTCATAGGGCTTAATCAGAAAAATAATGTTTCGTAGATATCACATTTGATATCAACTATCGATACCGATTTTATTATGCAACTTTAGTTTAGTTATCCTCCACAATTATAATTATTATGCATGTTATACCATAACTATTTCATTACAAAAATAACATGTATAACTATTTCATTACAAAAAATAACATGCATAATAACTCAAATAATGTGCACGATAACTCAACTAAAGATGCATAATAAAATCGATAATATGTATAACTATTTCATTACAAAAAATAACATGCATAATAACTCAAATAATGTGCATGATAACTAACCAAAAATGCATAATAAAATCGATATCAATAGTCGATATCAAATATGATATCTACGTATCAGCTCCCTAACCAGAATACTGCTTGCTAAATAGAATATTTTAGAGGATACGAAGTTGCCAGTATCTCAGATCTTCCCTGAAGAAATATAATAAAGCAAAAAATAGGTCAATGATTGAAGTCATTTTAAACCTAGGAGTGCAACGGAGTTGTTATCATGCAAAAACAAATAATATACTTCAACTAATTACAGAAAATTGAAACAGACTCTTAACCAATTTTAAAATGCAACGTGCACAAAATTGGCAGGAATTAGTTAAGAAGCACGCCTACAGCACAAACTAACGAGAGAACGACTTGTGCTTGTGCTTGTGTTTGTACAGTCGTAACATTTGCACGAGCGGATTCAGAATTTTCGTAAGAGAGAGAAAAGATATATAATTTTTTTTAAAAAGACAAAGTGAGGTACATTTAAAAAAATTTTAATTATAAACATATTTTTCAAAAAATTAGCGAATTGTATATATTTAGCACACAAAAAAAAAAATCGAAGGAGGCAGCCTACAACATCCGCCCTTGGACATTTGACCTCAATTTTAGGTTCATCTTTTTCATATAGACTACACGCGTGTGGAAATCGAATCTTGTGGTGCACGACACCGGTGTAACGCAACAGTGCAACACGTGGACTGTCCAACCTTTCTTCGCTGCATTAAAATTCGTGTCAAATTTTAAAGACTCCTTGATTTACATCGTTGGCTATCGAACGCGACCTGACAGTCGATTCAGACAATTGATTTCTTGTAACACGACTGCGCTACAGCGGATTCAGCTCCCGCGCGTGTGGTGAAAATATTGTAGCCATGTAGGACATTTTTTGTTTAAAAAACGAGATTCTAGATTCTAAAGAGGTTCTTGTTGAGACCTCGCTCAACGGTTCAAGTAAAGATGGTTGACCTAAGGTGTGCCGGTGGATTAGGATTACCTAATCTCAATGTATTTTATAGACATAACCATGGAAGGAAGTTGGCCATATAAACTTGGATAAGGAAAAGTTTCATTAGAATTTTTTTCTCAAAATTAGTTCATAATAAGAAAAAAGCTGGTTCATTGTCTAGTGACTGAGAATAGTGGCTTCGATGTGGAGATCATAGTTCGAAATTCGAATAAAAGAACTTTCAATCATTTAAATTTATGTAATTTTAATTTTCAATTTTTTTCTAAAAAAATAACAATAAGAAAATGTCACGTATAAAAAAGACAAAAGATCAATTATGAATTAGCAGACGGAAATGAACAAATTTTATATATACAAAATGTTAATTCTATACCATCATATTAAAAAAATTTGAAATGTTGGTATGTGACCTATGAAATTTGAGTGTTTTTTCTTGGAGGATAGTTAGCAAGCTTACTACACGACCATACATAGTTTAAGATAGAGACTACTCAGTCAATTTTTTAAACAAAGATGAAAATTTATGTCACTAAAGTTAAATAATTCAAAGTCCTTCCAATCGAATTTCGAATTCATGACTCGTCACACGTATAACATTGTTCTTTAACCAGTTAATGTTGAAAAAGATAACTTATTTTAACCTCAATTCAGAAAAATTAAAATTCAGTTTCAATGTACGACGTACAAAGTGTGGGAAAGTTTAACTCAAGTTATGCTTTCATATTTGCTGGATTTATGACCTTAAGAATTAATAACAGCTAAAAATAAAAATAAAAAAATGGTCATAACACTTCAACAAAAAGATGAAAATGGTTTTTCCAGCTCAGATTTTGTTTCAGATAAGTAACAGCTCAAATTATAATGATTTAAAACGGACATTGTTATTTGGGTCCTGTGGCCTTTTAAGGAAAACTGGGCTTAGCCCAATTATAATTTATTTTATTTGGGCCCAGTGTTAGCTCAAATCTTCTATTGGATCATTTTTATTAGCGCGGCGCGTATGATAACAATTTTGTGTGCTAGCTGCAACTAACACCATTTTTTCTCGTCTCGGAAAGTAGTCAACAAATTATAGTAATATTAATAATAATATTATCCACTCTGAATGTGAACTTGCAAGATCAGCTCTTGATATAGTGATTAAAAGCAATGCTTTCTCAAAGAAAAATCGCAGGTTCGAAATTCAACTCGGAGAAATTTTAGATCAAAATTTAAACTAGATTTGAAACAAAGACCTCACTTCTTCTAAAAGAAAAATACCACCACATTTTTCAAGTTAGATAAGTGCATTTTTGTTAAAATATAATTTGAAATTAAGTATTGCTACGATACTTAGGACTCCATTCTAACACACACAATTCTTGAACAGATGTACTGATGAATCACCATCATGTTTACACAAAACACAATGTTCTGTCAAGTATAATCCTCTCTTTTTTAAATTTGCCACTGTTAATATTTTATTTTGGAGCATCAATCATATGAAAATTTTGATTCGGGAAGGTATCAGTAAGGGACCAAATTGACTTGAGTAGTCAGTCTGATTGTGGAAAATGCATCATGAATTTGTAAAATGATCCGACAGTGAACAGTTGAGTAGAAGTGGATGAAAGATTCATGGATTTGAATTTTCTTCTATCCTGAAAATTGTGATTTATTGCATCTCCAACAGTGCACAAATCTTCTTTCGTAAAAGAATGGAGATCATGAAATCTATGTTTGAGTTTTTCTCGTCTCTAGTCATGATGCCATATATTCACATTTAACTCTAAACGAACTTGGCATGTTATTATGTTTTCAAACAAACCTGAAAATTGTTTTACGCCTTTCAAGCATTCCAGATTGGTCTCAAGAAATTATGAGGCTTAGTAGAAAGATTAAGGTCAAGTAATAAGACAGAAGCGTTTCGATCAACAATTACAATTCAAGAGGGGGTGGAACTTACCAAGCATATGCCAGCTATGTAAATCGGATGCAGAAACACAAAGACACATATTCAATGAATGTTCGATATCGAGAAGCATAAGAATGTACATTAGAGATTTACACTCTCAATCAATTCAGATACCGCAGCTGTTCTTGACGGCTTGATCTCACGATTTGCTAACGGATATCACAGTACAAAATCATACAACTCAATGGAAGCAACAACCAACTTCGTAATATGGCGAGAGAGATGCAGAAGAACATTTCAAGATGTATGCGCCACTGAGATGCAGTTGGTCAGGAAAATATCATTAGAGTTAAGTAATTGATTTTGCTTCACAATGTAGTCCTCATAACGTCATGATGTAGCCAATTTTCTTATTTTCTTCTTGTTTCTTTTCGTTTTCTTTTTTTCTTTTTCTTTTTCTTTTTTCTTTTTTCTTTTCTCACATTTCTTATTTCTTTTCAAACCATGTACATATGCTTTGTATTACACCAATCACACTTGTGATCACTAATAAAATTTGAAGGCTAGACCTCCATCTTTTCCTCAAAAAAACAATTACAATTCAAGCTTTTAGACTTTAGTTACCTAACTAAAATTTCTGCAAGCAAGTTATGAGAATAATTGAGCAATTCACAAATCAACAAAGAATTATAATAGTAAAGAGAGAGAGAGAGTAAAGAGCAAAAGCAATCAAAGGAACTCAAGAACACGTGATATAACATGGTTCTGCCTACATTCACTAGACTTCCGAAACCAAAACTTCCTTCCGGGATCAATTTCACTAAGAAATAAGTGTTTTTTTTACAATTTCGGAACCGATCTTTAATTTCTTCTAAATAAGCAAACCAATCTTCGATTCCTACACCAATGCAAGGGGCTACACCACTCTACACGGTAAACGATCCGATTGACTACATGGTGGAGTGACTCGACACAAAATTTGGATTTTACAACGCAACCTACAATAATCCATATCAATATTACATATAAGGTTTGCTAAGTTTCGGCGTGTTCAATTTTCTGACACTCCGAAACTTCATTTTGCTATTTAACTTGCATTATACGTGTGTCCAGATTATCGAACACGCGGCACGTCATTAATGAGACACGACATTAATTTCAGTGTAAATCATTAATAACATTAATTTCACGTCATTAATATTCACACCTTCCTCATTTTATAAATCATCATGCTTTCAAAAGAACTTAAGAAAAGTATGATATTTGTTATTATATCTTTAATTTTAGTGAAACAATATTATTTAACAAAAAGATTGAAGTTAATATAGTTGTACTATTTATTTTTCTAATATAAAATATTTTTTCTTAAAAAAAACAAGAAACGGCGGTACGCCACAATGCAATTTTTAGTATATATACATGGTTTATTAACCGTTATCATGTATAAAATTTTAGAATTATTTATGTGAAAATGAACTTGCGGAATAACTATTTTTTTCATTCCTTTTTTTATCCTCAACTGTCTGACTACTGCTTATTTGTAATGTCCAGTGGCAGATCTATTCACAGACAAGCCCGAGCAAGTGTCCGGACTTAATTTTAAAAAAAAACGTAAATTTTAATGTTTTTTAATTATGTTTATAGTGAAAAATGAGCATTTAATGAAATTTTAGTGGATTTTAGTAAGTTTGTGTCCGAACTTGATCTCAACTTCAGTGTTTGAGCTTAGTTGTGACACACTCGACGCTCGAGTCTTTTTAGACTAAAGATATTGTTGTTAGCCACATAACTAAAGATATTGTTGTTAGCCACATGACTAAAAGTTTCAATCCTAACTTCTCTTATTCCTCAGTGTCAAAATAGGACTAAGAAGTTGATGTGGTAGAAAGTAGAAACATCATTAAATGCTTAATTGGTTACACACTTACACAAGAGAAAGTGCAGAGAACCAGAGATGTTCAGATCTGAATCCCAGATATTTGTACAAGTGTATTGCAATTTGCAGATTAGCAGTGCTGGCAAAAGGGATGCACATAAAGATATATAGCTCAGATTCTCTGTTTCATCTCCCAAGTACTCTCAAGTCTTATCCGTGAAGCAAATAATATGGCCTTGATAAGTTTACTATTAGAATGACTCGTTTTTCGCGCGAAGAAGTTAAATTTTATATTTTGTATTACTACGGTTAAATTTATATTGAATCTAAATTAGAGCACCAATAAAAAAAATACTACAGTCAACTTTCCGCCGGAAAAAAATAAAATAAAAAGGGAAAAAAAATAAAAAACAATGATTTTACTGTAGCGGTTAAAACACTGTTCATTCGCACTGTGCAAATAAACAGTGACACAAATATTGCGCCATGAATATATTAAATTAGATTCCGCGTACCAAGTACAAAATATTTGTCTCTACGTTACTTTACTATGACTAATTATATTGCAAGATGAACCAAAACAAGTAATAGTGAAAATAGATATTCACTAATGCGAAAGTATTTGCACTTTGGATAGAATTAAATCATACACAAGGTTACAGAATATTGAGATAATTGCTTCATAAATCACAAATATCCCGATATTAGATAGGGGTGCACAAACTCACAAAATACTCGTGACTCGCTCGTGTTCGGCTCGCTAACAACTCGTTCATTAACAGCTCGAGTGTTAACGAGCCGATCTCGGGCTGTGACAAGCTCGACTCATGAAAGTATCGAGACCTTAATGAGTTAATCTGAACCGTCGAATTGGTTACCATCATCTCTAAATAGATCTTTACTATAGAGAATTTTCACGATTTTATAATTTTATTATGTTTTTTTAATTATTTTGTCATTTTTTCTTGCAAACAAGCTACAAATGAACCAGCTCGAGCCTTAACGAGCCGAGTTCGAGTTCGCCCTAGCTCGCTCGGCTCGTTTACACCCCTATTAGTATTAGATAATAATATTAATATACTTGTACTTTTTTTGAGGTGAATTAATATACTTGTACTTGTAGGGCCTGTCAGAAAAAAATTCCGGAGGTACCCACAGTTTCAGTTTCCAGTTTTTTTTTCTTTTTTTTTCTTGCAAGACTTTAAGGCCCGTAGGCCCATTTTTTTACCTTTTTACATGGGCCGATTAACTCAGCGGCAATTCAATGCGTTGTCAGAAATATAGTTTAAAAGGGAATTGAATGCGTTAGGACAAGCACAGCATGTCACCTTGGGAATTCTCACTAAACATAATTCGTTTTCTAATCTTTACGGGGGATATAATATCTATATTTTTGCGTGTTTTTATGATGCTTTTAAATTTTTATCATTTATTAAAATCAATGTACGATCTATATTTAATTGCATAAATATACGTGCATGATGAATGCTGTGAATTTTGAAGTCACAATGAAAGCACATAAAAGTAGAGGCATTATATTCCTCCTCATCTTGATATAGGATAAATTTGCTGGAGGTAACTAAAGTCAGCATGAAATTCAAATTAAATCAGAAACTTTTGAATTATTTTTTAAACAATGAATTTTGAATATCTTTAAATTTAATCACTCATTCATAAATTTTCATAAAAACTGAAAAAATAATCGCCTTAAAAATTAAAATACATCTTTTTTCTTCTAAAATCTTCATAATAGTTAATCTTTCAATTATAGTTGTTATTTACATCATGTTAATTTTTTGTTATTTTTTATGAAAAAATAATGAGGGAATGACTAAATTTGAAGAAATGTAAAAGTTTAGTGATTACAAATGAATAATTTAAAATTCGGTGATCAAATATAAATTTATATAGTTTAGTAAACTCACAGAAAATTTACACAATCTTTATGTATATCATGAGTGTACCACTTTATTTTGCATTCATGATTTAAATTGTTCAATCATTAAATAACATTCTCTTTTTTCATTTTAATTATATACTCTTTTCATGCAATTAAAAAAAACACAATTCATCGATTCAATAATTTAAACTATTTATTCATAATAAAATCATGCACTTACGGGTATAACAAAAACAGAGGTACAAAGCAAGTGGTGGCTATTTCTAGGGGTGCAAACGAGTCGAGTTCGAGTTGGCTGGGCTTATGAAAAACGAGTCGAGTTCGGCTAATGAAAATACGAGTTGAATCGAATTGGCTCACGAGCTGAAAATGAGTCTAACAAGCTACAAAATAATCATATTTTAAGTTGATTTTGAGCGAGTTCGAAAATTTTTACATAGATCTCGAGCTAGTTTTTGTTAGCTTATTATTTAATAATATATTCATCATTTTAATAACTTTAAATTGTAACAAAAAACACAAATTAGAAATATTTTTATTACTTCAATAAAAAATTAAGAGTTCAAAATCAAATTTTAAAAAACTAATAGTCATTAACAAATGAATAATTATATTACATTATATTATATTATATTTTGAGTCAAATTATTATAAACTGAGATGATTCAAGTTCAAGCAGTAATACGAGCTGAATACGAAGGAGTCTATCGAGTTACAAGTCAAATACAAGCGAACTTATACGAACTCTTTCCAAATCGATCTCGAACGAGCTACGAACCACGAGTGTTTTGAACACCCCCTAACTTTTCTCAGTCTATCGGATTTAAAAAAAACAACTCTTATGTACCCACTACCACAGAAAGGGGCTATTATAGCCCCCCTGTTATAGCGGATGTTCATTAATGCCGCTATAATAGCTTCAGAGTGGCATTCCTGCAATTATCTTTGCATCTATTATAGCGGATCTGAGCAAAAGACCGTTATAACAGGCGCCGAAAAATATCTCCAGAGCTGTTACAGCGGACTCTTATAAAAGACCGCTATAATAGCCTAGTCTATTATAGCGGTTTGTAGTGCCATTTCGCTATAATGGACTATTATAGTGGGCCCTTCATAAAAGCCGCTATAATAGGGTTATATTTAAAGCGGGGTTTAGGTAAAGGCCGCTATAATAGCTTTTAGGTATGTATTTCAGAGCCCGCTAATACCTTTCTTCCATATTTCTTTGGTGCCCAATCCATTTTCAACACCAGCAGCCACCACAACAGCAGCCAACCATTAAGATTCTCCATTAAATATACACCTTCTAATCTTGATTCCTCAAAATAAATTTGCCTAACATCATTTGTAATAACGCTTGAAGCGATCAAGGGAGACGGAAGCACTGCACATAGCGTGAGTTCGTCGAAATTTTCTTCAAATTTATTGAGGTTAATTATTCATTTTATATATATTGCAATGTTTTAATTCTTGTGAAATTGATGATGTGTATTAATATTAAATTAATTGCATGCATTGCATAAATTTTGTTAAGTATTATCATATATGACCAAAATATCGGCAAATAAACTAATTTAGATCGATACCCGTCTAGGATTAATCCAATAGGGAATAATCTCGAATAGTTCCTGTTTGGGATTGCTCTTTGGATACTTTGTCTCATTTAGGATTAGTGTACGTACGTTAGTTGCAATCTAATATTTGCGGAGATTTTAGTATAGTATTTCCCTAATTGTTTCCATGAATATGTGCGTACATTCAAATGTGCGTCGGCGTATTCGGGGAGCTAAGGGGAAATGCTGCCGAAATCTACGCAAACACTAGATTGCATGTATCATGTTTTAAATCTTGAATTCAATTGTGACGACAAAAGACAGGCCTTGCAGCCGCAAGTGACCTACCTGTCAGTTTAATCTTGGTTCTATTTTGTGACAATTCAATATGGAAATTCTCTGTTCCGAAATAAATTCCTAAATAGTTACATAACTTTCTAAATTTAACTTTATTTGTTCAAATAATTATTTTAAACAATTATAAATCAAAACTTTGAATAATATCAATTTTAAATCGCATAACAGGCGAAAAATATGAGAAAACTCAAATTTTCGATTCAATAATATTTAAAATAATTAAATTACAAATTCTAAAGAGCCCAAAAACTATTTACAACTATTAAAATTGATATGTTATCAGAAAGTTCTTAAATAACACAACGAGGTTGCTCTGATACCACTTGTTGGTGCAGTTCAAGAATTAGGTTTGAGCCACAATATCAAAATTTAATCTAAGCAATTGCAATTTCAATTTAACCTTTGCACGATTATTTAATGTATAAATTAAATAGGAGTGAAAGCAATACTTACTTTATATACCTACGGTCTCTCTTCTACACTTCTCTTGATCAAGGAGTCGTCGGAGATGGTCGAGCAGCACCGCGATACGCTAACGGATCCTTTCAAGCAATTCTCGGTGCCAAACTTTTCTTCAAGGTTACGAATGTACGAAGAAGTAACTTTATGTAATGGAGGAGAAAGTGAAGGCTAATTCACAACACATGTGCCTAGAATTCGGTACTGATAATGCTTGGAGATTCAACGATTTTTATACTAGTGAAATGTATGTTGAAAAGATACTGTAATTAATACCAAATATTCTTTGGAATATTTGATAATATATTCTCTTCAATTCGTTTCCAAATTATCATATTTACTGTTGTAAACACATTCCTAAAATTTGATATTGTTTGGAACACAAGTTAAAATGATATCGACAAAATAAGGCAAGATTTTCTGCCTCTGCGCAGGTCTCTTGTGGACGCAATAAACCTTATTGCGATCGCAATTGACTTTGATCCAAACTTGGTAGAAAATCCGCTAAATCTCTTGCGATCGCAAAGATGGTATCTTTCGGCTGCAATTGAACTATTGGATTTTCAACAGATTCTTTCAAAATTCTCTCCTGATCTTGTAGTCATAAAGGGTATCCTTGCAATCGTATAACAGTTGTGATATTTTTCTGTTTTGCTTGAGCTTTGATCTTAAACCTTTAGGTTTATCACAAATAATATTTCTAACATTATATTTTACACTAGTATTAATTTAATTAATCATATTACATTAAATTCCATATTTATTCGTATTAAGAATTAGCGAAATACGTAATATGTCCTTGTGTAAATTAATCACATTTAAAACATATCTTATATTACTCCTCATAATATTGGTGACATTATGACAATTATATAACACGTAGTACAAACTTTATTATTGAATTTGACGTCTCAATTCCAACAATACCTTCTTTTTTATGACCATACAAATACCTCCTATACACTTATTTTTCAAGCGTTTTTGAAAAAAATAAGTATTTATCTTCATTATTTATTTTCTTAATCTTCTATTTCTCAACAACTTCCATCCTATGTAATTCCGAGATCAGAAAATAATCCTACCTCGTAGCTAGATAATTCCATAAATCAGTTTATCTAATTGGTTGCCAAAAATCATCAGATTCAAATAGTCAAAATAGTTTTAAATTGAACTAAATATCCACTCAAACCGTAAAACGTATAGAATTCAACATGTTAAAGACAATATATATGGGTTGGTGGTTTAAAACTTAGAGTAAATATAACTGTTCTCCAATAGCGTCTCCCTTACGCGTCCCTCTACTCAAATACAATGATAAATTATTTTTAATTCTTTGTATAAATATTTTATTGAACAAATGCAATAATAATATTTTTTTAGTATAAAGACTTATACTAAAAAATATAAAGACTACTACATTTGAGTATAAAGACTTATATGAAAGACGTGTAAGAAGGGCTTGTAAGGAGGACAGTTAGTCGCTTCCTAAAACTTAATGCTTAATTAATCATGGAAGGATTAAAATTGAACAATCTGACTACTTCTAGATGGAATTCAAAACATATGGAAAACCCCAACATGACCTACACTGAACCACTCATTTTCAAATTAAATATCTCCTATATATGTGCAGACTTATATATAGTTAGTTGCAACATGTAATTAATTCCATTATATTAGCACATATATTTTATAACAAAGAAGAAAAAAGTGCTGTTGGCTAGTGGACGAGCAGGTAGAGAGAAATTGGTTTGCAAAGTGTGGGATAATTAATCAGATTCTAGATAATTAAATACCAAAAATTATCAATTGAAAGGTGTCATGAAGATTAGAAAATGAGTGCTAGCTAGTTAATAGCATCAGTTGTTGAGCAGTAGAGTAATTAATTATGATTGAGGAAAATCAAGTTTATGCTGGTATATATTTTCTTCTCTTTCCTTTTATTGAAAAGAAAAAGAGAAGACTGCATTAATTTCGTCACACCAAGATAAGTATTCTCATCAATATTGTAGACCCCTCTTTTTGTTTCTGAGATCCATATAGCTCAATTCTGGGGTACTTCTTCTTCGCTGTCAGTCGTCAGGTATCAGGTATTTTACTAATGTTCAATAGCAAAGGCGGAGCTATTCAAAGGCAAGCTCGAGCAATTGTCCGGACTTGATTTTCAAAAAATGCAAAATTTAGTGTAATTTTAATTATTTTTTAGTGAAAAATAAGTTTTTAGCGATATTTTAGTGGGTTTTAATGAGTTTGTGTCCGGATTTGATCTCAACCTCAGTGTCCGAATTTAGTTGTGTCCAGACTAAAATAGTCTCTTAATCTGCCCATGTTCAACAATATTAAGATTGCAATTTCATATATGAACAGTAGCATTTTAGAATTTCTGATTTAGTACATTAATGATGAGTATTCTCAACTTATTAATTAATTAAGGAAAGATACATATTCAATTCTTACGATAAATATGTAAACCTTAAGTAACTATGGTTTATACTAAAAATGCAAATGCTAAACAATTAAGGGTCTAAAGAATAAATTCTCAATTCAAGCAATTTCAATTTAAATGGTTCGAACAATCAAGTCTATCAGTCTAAGTAATTTAAAAGCAATTAAACTAAAGAGATAAAGAGATAAGAAAAGAGATAAAGAGATAAGAGTTTGGAAAGATAGAACAAATCGAAACATAAAATGTTAACGGAGTTCGACAAGCCTGCTCTTCGGATCCTCAATCCTTTGTCGATGTAGTTACAAAATCGATCTGCTCCTCTAATCTCAAAGTCTTTTATAAAGTTGAACCTTACGCTCTTACCTCCAAAAAATGAGAGACAAGACCAATAGAATCAAAGTAGCACAAGACTTGAAAAAAGAATAGAGAATAAAACAAATTCCTCAAGCATAGTGGGTTCTTCTTGTGTTTAGGGTTTTGCAAGTCACAACAAATGACGAAGAAAAGGAAAGAGATTCACTTTTATACAACTAGAATTCGACAGTTTCTTATTTTTTTGAAGTCTACGGTTATCTAATGGTGGAGTCACTGTCATAACGATGAGATTTGGATTTCAAACGTTACAGTTGTCATTTTCTGCTGCTGGAATTCAACCCACAGTTACTTAACAGAGATCACCATTGCACACTGATGTTTTTAAGCTTGAATTCTTTTATTTAAATCAATGCAATTGTATAGAACTTTAACTTAAGCTAGCCTCCATTCGCTTCAAACAATTTTTCTTGCTTATTTGATAGCATCAATTTTGCTCATCTAACTTTCTAAATTATACTCAAGCAAAATAAAAAACGGTTAAATTCAAATTGTTTTCAAATAATCAAATAAAAAAAGTGTTTAGGACAACAAAATAAAAAAATAATAAATATAGGAGTCAGTAAGGATATTTTTATATAAAAAAAAGGTAAAGTTATAGTGCTTGCACATCTGGATCCTCCGATGTACATCGAAGGATCCAAATATACAAATATGGTGCATGCCTAAGCATGATAGTTTTGCTAAAAAAAAATTATGCGGTATAAACTTTGATACTTTAAATATTTTTTTCTTTGCACTTAATGAATGACTAATATACGATTAATTTATTCCCATACTTCTATCTAATTGAACTATACTTTTGGTGTCTTATTCATTCCTAGTCGGTAAAGATTTCAAATTTGGATTAAAATAAATAATGCACAAATCAAGCATGTTATTTTTCGGATTAGGATGCATCGAACTTCTATCATACAACAATTTGATATTTATAAAAGAAATATCTTCGAAATTAAATTATAATTGAACTTCTTAATCATCTAGATAGAATTGTACTAAATTTGAGTAAATTTAAAATTTAATTGATCAATTTACCATCGATTTGATTTTATTTTGTAGGTAGATTTTCTTTTTTAATATGTAAATACTATTTATAATATTTTAGATGATATTTTTAGATACATTTTATTTTTAATATGTAATTGTGTTCTATTCGGATCAAAATCCTGCATCCGTCATTATTCATTTACGTATGGAATGAACATGCTTTAATAAATATCCTCTGTTTAAATTAGTTAATGAAAAAAAAAATCTAAAAAAGAAGATTAAACAATTAAACAATCCAAAGCTCAGATATTTGGCTTCCAATCAAGTGGAACTCGTATGAAAATATAATGGAACTCTGAGGGGTTCATGTCCTCTTGCATTAATTCAGTTTCATTACGAACGGTCCATCTTATTTAATTTAATTTTCGACGGATCAGATAACTGCACAAAGCTAGTATAAATATATAGAACAAGATCTAAAGTCATGTAACGGTTCAGATTTTGCCACGTCAGCAACTACAACTTCAAATTACCACACCGGCTAATGTTAGATTGGGGAACAAATGATCAACAGAAAAATATTCTTAGAAAAGTTCGCGAATAATATGCTATTTAATTAATTATCAAATTATTCGTAAATTTTACAAACTTAATAATTTCTTTCTGAAAGTATCTGTACTGTGATATATAACTCTTTGTTATAGAAACATTATTTTATTATACTCGGATCATAAATTTTGAACATTTTCGAACTATTAACATCTTATTATTCTAACACTAGAGAAAAAGAAAGTCATGGCTGAAATTGCTATTCCATGCTGGTTTTCTCAATGGATCCATAGCAAAAACATCATATTTCTGTGTCGGTCGTCTTTAAATTCTCAGTTAACATACCAGTTCTGTATTTATCATTTGCTTAATAGTGTGCATGTCTATGCATGTGGAGGGAAAAAAACCTTTGCATTTTGTTTTATATCCAGTTATTACTACCATATCTGTAGTCTAAATGATCTATCACAGGCAAAAGATCTATCAGGCTAGCCTAAATGTAGAATAAATTCTAATCAACTTCAAGGAATTATGCATCTGTTTCATGTTACTATGATTGAAAACCAAATAGTACATTATTAATTTGCTTCTAACTTGGTGGTGGCGCAGTGTAGTACATTAAAAACATGTCGTAGGTGGAGCATTTAATGATACCGGTGGCAGATGCACCACTGTACCACATTACCATGCTTCCTTGTAAACACCCCTTCTCTCTATTTAAACCCTTCACAACAATCTTTCATGCCTCAATTACTCCACCTCCTTCAGAGATCAACTGCACATCCTCCCACACCCACGCACACATTCAATTCTCACTTTCAGCCACCAGATCACATAATGGCTGTTACCTTTCTCTCCATCACCACATCCTTAGTAGCCACCTTCCTCACTGTTCTTCTAGTTCAGATTTTACGCTACAATCTTCGGTACCGGGGACTTCGTCTGCCCCCGGGTCCACCGGGATGGCCCATTGTAGGCAACCTCTTTCAAGTTGCGTTCTCTGGCAAGCATTTCATCCACTACATCAGAGATGTTCGCGAAGAGTACGGTCAGATCGTCACCCTCCGCATGGGGGTCAAGACTCTGATTGTAATAAGCAGCCCCGAGCTGGCGCATGAAGCATTAATTGAGAAGGGTCAGCAGTTTGCTAACCGGCCGGCTGAAAACTACACCAGAAATATATTCAGCTCTAATAAATTCACTGTCAATTCATCGGTTTATGGACCTGAGTGGCGGTGTCTTCGCCGCAACATGGTGTCGGGGATGCTCAGCGCTGCACGGCTGAGGGAGTACAGACCTGTGAGAGCCCGTGCCATGGACCGTTTCATTGCACGTCTTCACTCTGAGGCAGCCGCATCGCCTGATGGCAAGTCCGTTTGGGTTTTGCGCAATGCCCGTTTCGCGGTGTTCTGCATTTTATTAGATATGACCTTTGGTCTTTTGGATCTCAGCGAGGAGCATATAGTGCACATAGATACCATCATGAAGGATGTCCTGCTCTCTACCGGGGCCCGCATGGATGACTACTTGCCATTCCTTCGTCCATTCTTTTACAAAAACCAGGCTAAGGTGCTCGCTGTCAGAAAAGAACAGGTTGATACTATACTGTCACTAATCAACCGCCGGCGTGCAATCCTTAAGGACCGTTCTGTGGACCCAAATGCCGCACCGTTCTCATACCTCGACTCGCTTCTCAACCTTCAAGTTGACAGCCGGGATAAACCCCTGACAGATGATGAACTCGTTACCCTGAGCTCTGAACTCCTCAACGGAGGTACTGATACAACTGCCACTGCCATCGAATGGGCAATGGCACGAGTTATCGACAACCCATCCATCCAATCCCGTCTTTACGAAGAAATCATAACCCAAGTCGGCCAATCAAGGCCGGTTGATGAGAAGGATACAGAGAACATGCCTTTTCTACAGACATTTGTCAAGGAGCTTTTACGAAAGCACCCTCCAACATACTTCTCTCTGACACATGCTGCAGTTCAGTCAGGGTCTACACTTGCCGGTTATGACGTTCCAGCAGATGCAAATCTGGACATCTTTTTCCCTACAATTTCTGAAGATCCAAAATTGTGGAACAACCCCAATGAATTTAACCCGGACCGATTCTTGGCTGGTGGGGAAACTGCTGACATAACCGGATCGGCTGGGATCCGAATGATACCATTTGGTGCAGGGAGAAGGATTTGTCCTGGGCTAGCAATGGGGACCACACACATTGCATTGCTTGTGGCAAGAATGGTTCAGGAGTTTGAGTGGCGGAACCACCCGTCACAACCACCACTGGATTTCAAGGACAAGGTTGAGTTCACAGTTGTTATGAACACACCACTTCTTGCTATGATCAAGCCTAGGGCATGTTGTTCTTGATTGACTGTATGGTATGAAAGAGAAGTATGCAGTACAACTGAATAATACTTGAAAGTGTGCTTTTTAAGGAAACACAACTGGAAACAGTTGATAATATCCCCATAAATTAAGTACTTGCTTCCAGTTTTTCTTTTTGGCTAATTAAGCCTATAGGCGGTTCAAGAATGTAGAAGTCTATGATGTAGATTGGTATGTAATTTCTTAGTAAATGTTTTGTTTGTTGGTATTGTTTGTTTTTTGTTTCCATCACTTGTGTCAGGTGCTGATCTGATTCCGGTACTGATGGAGGTACACAATTGCCAGAAGTGAATCTGGTTGAAAACTGAAGAGGGTTGTCAGAAAAATAGAACTTCAGTATATCAGTATCAGTGCTTGTTAGATTTGTTATGGTGACCACCTAATTCATCGGTTTCTATTTATTGCTGAGCTGTCATTATTTATTATCTGTTGATTTCAAATGCCTGGTTCAATTGGGGTACCATGTTTAATTGAAACTGAACCAAGTCAGATAAAGAACATTGAGCGTGTAAGAGATGCACAATTTGATTAAGCTTAATTGTTTGCAAGTTTAAAATTCTTCTTTTAAAACTCTCACAAAACCTGACTTTCATCAAATTCTGCATCTCTCATTTTCATATTTCTTGTGTCAGATAAGAATGTTATCATATGGAGATGTAATGTTATTTCATTCTACATTTTGTTAAATTGAGGAAAGAATGAAATTGTCAAGGTAATCAACAAATAAGATTTCTAAACTATATGAAAAAAATACATGTTTCTTAAAATTGGGTGAATTGCTCGTGCGCACAACAAAAAATTTCAAATTGCCAATGTCCCATCAAAACATCAAAATATCTTATTTCCCAATTAAATTTAACAATATTTCTTTTTCCCCATTTCACTATTTTATCGATTAGAACAATTGTATTAAAGTTGAATTGCAGTTTTACCCTCTTCTTAATGTGGCAGCATCTTTTTATTTACTAAACACGAAAAACAATATGAGGAACATACCTTGCTTAATAATCATGTACGCATTTCATTTGCCTTGTTTAGATATCCTCTTATTTCCATACCTGAAACATCCTTCTTGTTCTGCTTTTAATGAAGATCGAAGATAAAAACAGAAAAAGAGAGAAGACTAAATACTGTCAAGAAATTTGCTGATGCTGTTGGATTTTCAGTAGATACTTTGCTTATGCCTATGCTGTTGAACGTTGAACTTTTTTTGCTTACAGCTCTCATAGTCTATACGTTTTATTATTCAATATGTTTGTATTATTGTCTACATTCAAAAAAAAAATATGTTTGTATTATCTGAATGTGCACACCAACTCGTATTATGGATTTCACATAGGGTTTGTTCTGTTTCAAAGTTTGATACCAGTACAATCCAAACAAAGATTAAAAGGTTAGGTCTACATGTAAGAGTTCTTTATAACAGAACAATACCTAACAAATTCCAAAATCATTGATTTCTAGAGAGAATCAGGGGCGGAGCTACGTGAGGCCAGGGAGGGGCAGCCGCCCTATCCTGAAATCTTTTTTGCAAAATAAACTTGTTTATTTAACGATTTGTTAATTTTTTTTGCAAAATAATCATGTATATTTAAAAATGTGCATCATTTTGCTCATTCCTGACGGAAATCCTGAATTCACCCCTGAAGAGAATGAGCAAAATATAAAGGTTTACTGTTTTAGATGGAGGATCAAGGAGTTGGGCTATGGTGCTCGATCAAGAACCCACCTTTTTTCTTGCGTGATCATCAAATCAAATCTCATAAAAGCAGATAGTTCAATTTTCGATTTATCATGCTCGTTCTTTTATATCAAAATTTTGTGGGTACAAATTTTTTTTATTTTTATAATTTTAGAACTTTTAAGTATTTGTTTCGAATTTTCTAAAATGATGTAAAAACTGATTAAATGCAAATTTGGGGAAATTTGGGAAAATAAAAAATAATGTAAAATTTTAATGGGGAAATAAGATATTAGCTATTTTAGTAGTCTTGATGGGGACACTATTATACTAGTAATTAACCTAAAATCGAAACATGCATCCTATGCGTTTGATGACTCTTAAAAAATGTGTTGCCTGTAAATTCAGCACTCACCTGTAATATTCTGATTTTTGAGGAGGCTTTTGCAAAACAAGTAAAGCCGGAAATCACAAGTGGCAACCTTCCCGTAACGACGACAGCAATACAGCATTGGCTTCCACGGAGAGACATCAACATCAGAACAAACGGACGGTGGAGATTAAACGGTGTGAGAAAGAGACATGGATGGATCCGGAGCAGAAAATATGCATGTATTCAGGATTCAGGATTCTCGTCAGGGGGTTCAAGATTTACGGTATTTTTCAGGGGTTCGAAATGATGGTTATTCTTAGAAAAAAATTATTTTAAATGGTCATTTATGCAAAAAAATTTCAAATATATAATCATTTTTGAAAAAAAAATTAAAAATATATGGTTATTTTTGAAATTTTTTTCCAGGGGTTCAGCTGCCCCCCTGGTGCAAGGTGGCTCCACCCCTGTATATCAGTATATGTACTATGTAGCCTAGGGGAGTAGAAATGGAACAGTGTTAGTCCACAAGAGCTCATAAAGTCATAATCTCGTAAGCTATCAGGCTGCAAATGAACAAAATTCTAGCGGTGTAAGTTCAACCCGACTAATCTGATTAATCTGACCGATCCGACCAACTCAATTCGAAAAATACGGATTTTGATTTTTAGTGGTCGGTTACGATTTTTATTTTGTCGAACCCGACATCTAATATGTGGGTACGGATTGTATAATAAAACGTGGATGAAACCCGACTCGATATTTTATATTTAATTAGACAATTATACCACTTCAATAAAAAAAATTATTCAATTTTCGTCACAAACTTACATGTATATTTTTTGTCAAACTTCTTAATTTTAATTTCTACTACGAATTGATGCCAATGTATTATGTAAATTATTTTTAATTGTTACTTTTACTTTTGTATCATTAAAAAATTGTGTGAAATATTGAAGTTCGTGAAACCCGCAAAACCCGACTGCCTAAACAAAATATAAATTGGATGGTTTTTATTTTTAGTTGGTTGATTACGGGTTGAAAATACTACAACCTGAATGACATTTAACGAGTTGAAAATCTATCCAAAACCCGACCAACCCGACCCATTTACACCCCTGCAAAATTCGTTGTTTAAACGTTTCGTCAGTTAAAGAAAGGTTTTTTTCCTTTTTGGGTTAGAAATGAAATTAAACGAAACAATTTTTTTCGTTACAGTATATTTATCAAGGAATTTTATGTTTCGTGCGAAATAAAACGTTAATTTTTTTATTTTGTTTCGTGAACGAATGAGAAGAAAACAAAACAGTCGAATTTCATGTATGTTTGGCCTGTTTGACATGCCTGTGTGAGCCAAAAACATGAAATATTACACCAAGTTTCATGAATAAAAAAAAGAAAAACAAGCAACTATGCAAAATCATTTAGATGGAAACTTAATTATGCGGCAATCGGAGTTGTTGAAAGCGAGAGAGAAGGAGAAAAAAAGGAAAAAAAGGAAAAAGTTTAGAAAATTCACTTTTGTCCTCGAATTATTTCGAAAATATTTGATTTAATTTAGTGGCTCAGTTTTCACGTTCGGCGTATCTTTCGCTGTTTAGATTTACTCGATCAGATTTCCTGCGTGGCGCAAATTAATGATGGCACACCGATTGTATGAAAAGTTTGTTGGATGTGGATCATGTGGTCATGCTTGGCGAATTGAAGATTTTGAGGATCAAATCGAATCTGATTTAAATCACTTAGCTATTAAATCGATCTGATATATATATAGTTAGCTTGTTAGTTGTTAACACAGTTTATTAAATCAAAATTTTCTGATTCAAAACTAATTTATTTTTACAAGGTAAATGATTTTGTTTATTAAATTTCAAACATTAATGCAATCATTTGTTAGTTGGCGAATTGAAGATTTTATATGATATATATATAGTTTGATGCTTATGTAAGTATCATAACCTAACTTTATATATACTTGTGTGTATTTTGTTGGATTTTTTATGTAGATTATAAATCTAATTAATTTTAAATCTAATTTGTATTTATGTATCATAATTTTATAATTTATTTATGCACTTGAATAAAATTAATTAGATTTAAAAACAAATGATTGCATTAATGTTTGAAATTTAATATACAAAATCATTTACCTTGTAAAAATAAATTAGTTTTGAATCAGAAAATTTTGATTTAATAAACTGTGTTAACAACTAACAAGCTAACTATATATATATCAGATCGATTTAATAGCTAAGTGATTTAAATCAGATTCGATTTGATCCTCAAAATCTTCAATTCGCCGAGCATGACCACATGATCCACATCCAACAAACTTTTCATACAATCGGTGTGCCATCATTAATTTGCGCCACGCAGGAAATCTGATCGAGTAAATCTAAACAGCGAAAGATACGCCGAACGTAAAACTGAGCCACTAAATTAAATCAAATATTTTCGAAATAATTCGAGCAAAAGTGAATTTTTTTTAAATTTTCTTTTTTTCCTCCTCTCTCTCTCAACAGCTCTGATTGCCGCATAATTAAGTTTCCATCTAAATGATTTTGCATAGTCGCTTGTTTTTCTTTTTTTATTCATGAAACTTGGTGTAATATTTCCTGTTTTTGGCTCACACAGGCATGTCAAACAGGCCAAACAGACATGAAATTCGACCGTTTTGTTTTCTTTTCGAAACAAAATAAAAAACTTAACGTTTTATTTCGCAGAAACGTAAAATTTCATGATAAATATACTATAACGAAAAAAAATTATTTCGTTTAATTTCATTTCTAACCCAAAAAGGAAAAAAAAAACGTTTCTTTAACTCACGAAACGTTTAAACAACGAATTTTGCAGGGGTGTAAATGGGTTGGGTTGGTCGGGTTGGTCGGGTTTCGTATAGATTTTCAACTCGTTAAATGTCATTCAGGTTGTAGTATTTTCAACCCGTAACCAACCAACTAAAAATAAAAACTATCCAATTTATATTTTGTTTAGGCGGTCGGGTTTTGCGAGTTTCGCGGGTTTCACAAACTTCAATATTTCACAAACGTCAAATCATGATTTTTAATGAATTAGACTATGATACTTGCATAAACATTAAACACTACCGTACTTATAATTATATCTCGAATTTTAAAATGCATGTGCTGTACGGTATACGACGTATGTGTACTGATAGAAACTCGGACATTACTTCCGTCGGTACGGATTCACTGGTATTTCATTACAATAATTATTTCTTGCTGGATTAGAGCTGAAATCATCATAAAATGGAGAATTTTTCCATTATAAGTGGAGCACAAGTGGGGGCAATATTAGGGGATTTGTATATTTTCTGAGGATATACACGGTGTATGGTAATATGCTGAAGAACTACAACAAAATAATATATTATGATATAAGTTGAAAACTAGGGATGTCAGTTAAATTAGAAATAATGTATAAACTGGTAGACATTTCATGATTGGCATGTCACTCATGAATCGAATCCCATCGAAAATGTCGATTTTGGTTGACAATTCATGATTGGCATGTCTAGTATTAGACAAAAAAGAAAAAAAAAAAGTGTTAACCCTTTAGCAGAAAAAAAAAAGAAAACTTTGATCTTGTACAATTTTGTTCAAAAAATTTTGAAGTATCAAATCTCTACCGGAAAAAAATGTCAATCTCGAGTGGACACCATTGGATGAAAATCTGATAATTTTTGTCTCGACGATAGTTAAGACTATAGTGAAGCTTTTTTTTTTTCCCTTGAGACAACTGAAAAAGAATGTTCAAACCTCCAAATTTCAATATTCCTTGGAAATACCTCAACCATAATTCAAACATAGTGACGTTTAATTAAGAGAAAAATATTTGTCATCGTCATAAGAGCAATTGAGCAAAGGCTAATTCTCCACTTCCTTTGGTCTAATTAATGCATCCTAAATGAATACCCTAAAAATATAATGTCAGATTGATAGTCTCTTTTCTTTCTTTCTTTATTATAGCCCCTTTCGTGCAACTCGAACTTTGGTTTGTGGTGGCCTTGAATTAATGAAAAAAGAGAAGGTATGCTTTCACGTGTAGAAAAATACTTGCATTATGTTTAACTGAACTGCTAATCTTTCACTATATGTAATTACCGTATTGGTTGGCAGCTGAAACTTTAGTTTTCAAAAGTACTTTACAGAATGCATCAATGCTCGCAACTTGGTATTATTGACTAGGATTAGTTTTTTATGTTTTTTTTTCCTTTATCTTTTCATTTTGTTCTTTTTCAATTTTTTAGAGTACTGAAAGTATGGAACTGATAATAGTATGGAATTCAATTTGAAGTGTACAAATTGAATACTTGGTTGAAAAAAGTACCAATATCAACCGAGATTAAAACCATCGAAACAATATTAGTTTGGACCGTATCTGTTTGTATTGGATTGGATGGATCATATAAAGATCACAGAATCGCGTTTCTACCATGTAAAGTAGCTTATTCATACAGTGTAAAAATAGTTTACTGTTTACTATTCTCAGTACTAATACTTTTCTGGTAAATCTTAAAACATTCGCTTGTACTGCCTCAATCTTCAATTATCCGAATTCTTCATATTTAATAAGTCAGGTAACTGATGAGCTACTAGTCTGGCCACTTTAGTAAACTCTCCCACGGCTTTTGTTAACCTTTTAAAAAATATAAAACCCTTTCCAACCATTTGTTCAGGCCCTCATTCATGCATTTCAGCGTATTCTTCTATGCCAATTGGTAGAGTAGGATGTACCAATTAAATGTTGAACCAGTAATATCACTCAGAGGTCCCCGTTACTCATTTAATTCGCCCATTGTTTAGAAACCAGTCTGTTGACTATTGGATCAAATTGGGTTTCCAAATTTGGGATGCAGGGTCATACCATCTAAGTACTAAAACAGTTGAGAGAATCCTATTTATACCACCCCACACTCTCTCCACTCACTGTATCACTACTCGTTATCTATCAACGTTAGCCCGCATCATGGCTAATTCTATTCTCACCATTTTCACAGCTCTGCTGGCCACCATAATAACCATCATTGTCATCCAAATTATACGCTACAACCGCAGATACACTGGCCTTAGACTTCCCCCAGGCCCACCTGGTTGGCCTATTGTGGGCAACCTATTTGAAGTTGCATTTTCTGGCAAACACTTCATCCACTACATGCAAGACCTCCGCAAAGAGTATGGTCCAATCTTAACCCTTCGTATGGGTTTTAAAACTCTCATTGTGATTAGTAGTCCTGATCTAGCATATAATGCATTAATTGAAGGAGGTCAACAGTTCGCTAGCAGAATGGTTGATAACGATGCCAGAAAATTATTCAGCTCCAACAAATTCACAGTGAACTCGTCCCTTTATGGACCAGAGTGGCGATCACTACGTCGCAACATGGTCTCTGGCATGCTTAGTACAGCAAGAATAAAGGAGTTGAGGCCCACCAGGTCTCGTGCCATGAACCGGCTCATTGAACGTATCCGCTCTGAAGCTGCCGCATCGCAAGATGGCAAGTCCGTTTGGGTTCTGAAGAACGCCCGTTTTGCAGTGTTTTGCATTTTGTTGGATATGGCCTTTGGTCTTTTAGACATAACCGAGGAACATATTGTGCAGATAGATGCAGTCATGAAGCGGGTCCTGCTCTTAAACGGGTCCCGCATGGATGACTACCTTCCATTTCTCCGACCGTTTTTCTATAGACATCAGGCCAAGGTGCTAGCAGTCAGAAAAGAACAGGTGAATACGCTGATGCCTCTAATCAACAGAAGGCGTGATATTCTGAAAGACTGCCCTGCTGATCAAAATGACGCACCCTTCTCGTACCTCGACTCGCTTTTAAACCTGCAAGTAGAAGGACGAAATAAACCACCGACAGATGATGAACTTGTTTCGTTATGCTCTGAGTTCATAAATGGAGGCACTGATACCACTGCTACTGCCGTTGAATGGGCTACAGCACAAATGGCCAACAACCCATCAATCCAGACCAGACTCTATAAAGAGATTCTAACACATGTCGGCCAATCCCGGCCGGTGGATGAGAAGGATACAGAGAACATGCCATACTTACAGGCCTTTATCAAGGAGGTATTAAGAAAGCACCCTCCAACACACTTCTCTTTGACTCATGCACCAGTACAACCAGTTTCTAAACTAGGTGGCTACGACTTTCCAGCAGATGCAGGTCTGGAAATCTTTCTCCCTGCAATATCTGAAGACCCTAAACTGTGGTCCCATCCCAAGGAGTTTGACCCTGAAAGGTTCTTAACTGGTGGGGAAACTGCTGATATAACCGGCTCAGCTGGAATCAAAATGATACCATTTGGGGCTGGGAGAAGGATATGTCCTGGGCTATCACTAGGATCCATGCATATTGCATTGCTTGTGGCAAGAATGGTGCAGGAGTTCGAGTGGTGGAACCACCCGTCACAGCCACCTCTGGACTTCAAGGACAAGTTCGAGTTCACAGTTGTTATGAAAACACCACTTCTTGCGATGGTGAAGCCTCGGGTATGTTCCTTTTGATAGTATGGTATGTATGTTATGGTAACTAGTACTGAATATTGCAGCAACAGGGAAAAGGTTGTGTTGTTAGGTTCTTGGTTTTAGTTGGTTATAGTGCAGACTGATAGATCCTTTAAAAAGGATAATGTTTGGTACAGTTTTGTCGTAGTCTTTGCCTTGTGCTTCAAATCAGATGCTAGTTCACAGATGTCCGAAGTGTTTCAATTTGATGTGTGGTTGTTACAGCGATATTGTATCTGTAGTTATGATAAATAAATACTGTTTTGCTGCATAGACTTCTCGTGAAAGAAACTTGATGTGGAAATAGTATCATGCTTATTCTGCAAAATCCATCAATTCCCAGGTTTTCTTTTTCGTATGTCCCCTTCATCTGATAGTAGTTAATTTAGTATGAATCATTTACGGTCTGTTAAACACTAAACCCTGGTTACACAGCAACACAGGCAAATATCTAATGTATGGAGTAGAAAGCTCTGTCAATAATGCATTAAATTCAATGTATGAATGATCTCATTTAGCTTTCAACTCGGCCCCCATCTAACAAATCACAAGCATGAAAAGGTCCCAAGAGCTGTCCTACTTCACGCTTGCCTTGACCTTCAATTTTTTATGCAATACTTGTATTTCTCTTAAGTTCTTGAAGAAGTTTGGCAGATTAGTTTTCTCTCTAATTTCCTTGTGACATATATAGGTTCAATGCTTCAAAAGTTTGTTGAATGTTCAAGCAAAAACTCAGAAGTCGCTAAAAAGTGACTGCTGGCTAAGCACCATAAGTCTGGAATTAAAATCAGGCAAATCTGAATTTGGAAATGATGACCCAAAGCAATTTCAACGAGCAAATTAGAGTGACCAGCAGTGGCCGAAGGTCACAACATGTAACTTTGTATTGTTAGTGAATCTCACAAATTCTGGCAACTATCAACATATCACTGATTAAGGATTTATGAAAAGAGAAGCAAGGGACTGCACAATAAAATTACTATAGGGAGTCATGAATGCAGAGAACTATTTCAAATCT
Organism: Eleocharis quinqueflora; assembly: GCA_964058865.1. NCBI lineage: Eukaryota > Viridiplantae > Streptophyta > Magnoliopsida > Poales > Cyperaceae > Eleocharis > Eleocharis quinqueflora. Next base: position 84,647 of record CAXKVX010000592.1, read on the forward strand.
TTTGGAAATCAAGAAAAAAAATCCTATCTACAAAACCAATTGAGTGACATTTAAAGTCGAAGCATGTACCAGTTCCACAACTAACCCGAGTTTCAATTCCACGGTTGTCGGTAAAAGGTCCATAACAAAATTTTCTAGAAAAGAGACTACAAGGTGCCAATGGCGCTTTTTGACTGTTGCTCAACCACGGTCTATGCACTGCACCCCAGCAGCCTAGCTGAAATGTGTGAGCGTGTAACCATTAATGATACCTTTAAGGATATACAACCTACATGAAACAACCCTATGAGTGAACACAGCAATGTGATTATGTATTTATGTCTTTCAAGGAAATCAAATTGGAGGATCAGTTAATTACCGAGAAATCTTGAGCAGCATGTGAGACCCGATCAACTCAGTAACTAGTAGATAAAAAGTAAAAACTATATTAAACTGCTAACTACTTCAGTTACACCAGTAGTTTTGGTAACTATGTGGCCTTCTTTCCAGACAATTAATTAGAATTTAGGTTCTTGTATCAACAAGAGACCCATGATGTCATACAAAGACAATTCTAGTGCTATTGTAATTCTCTTTCGGAGTCGCATTTTGTCCTTTCATGTCATTTAGTTATATCCTGCAATGTTTTTCAACAATAAGAATTTAGATGCAAAGCAGTTCAGACAATGTTGACAAGTAGTAACTAACAAATTTTTTTATTCCAACTTTTAGAGGAAAAACAAATCCAAACCTAATTGTTGAATGTACGAATGCAATGAATATTCAAGAGGATGTATAATAACTTATCACTATGTTGAATAGCTTGCCTGTGCGACAAATGCCTACTTTAACATTCCTTATAAATATTTATTCACCAAAATAAAACACTAAAATAGGAGAAAACAATTATTTGCAAAAAAACATAAGAAACAGTAGCAACAGAAGACTCTGGAGTATATTATTACAGCTCAGAAACAGAACAATCAACAATCACATAAAAGAGTCACTGCATCAATAAATTAAGGGAAATCATCCCTGACTACCTGTAGAGTATCATCTCGGCATGTTATAAAGAAATAAAAGAGCAACATAAGAAATATTCCTTGAGAAGACAAAATGCATCACATTTAGGACTCAGGAGATTTGACAATGAAGTTTTGGCGGCTGATTGGGTTCATCACAACTGGTGGGCCAGCCGTGCGGGGCCATGCCTGGAACTGCTTGTCAGTTGCAGCCCACCATTCCTTGTTAGCGACTGTACTTGGGGTCGTTCCTGATTCAACAAATCCAAAGATTCAAAATTATGACACTACGTAAACAGGATGACACCATAGAGCCTCTAGAAAAGGTTTCACAGTTACATAAGAACCAAGCTTAGTTTATGATAATGGCAATTTTATATATACTTGTTCAAGTCAGAATTTCAAAATGATAAGTATCGTGGAAACTATGAATTAATCCTACAAAACCTGAAATTTATCTTGTGCACTGTTCTCTATACCGTTCAATTAGATGCCCAAAAAAGCTCACCCACCTCATTGTAATGAGAAGATAAAAAGACAGTGTACGGTTCTTTACAGGAATGGATAATTTGGCGTATTTCTGCTTTAATTGTAGAAGTAGCATACAATTTTCTAATGCATCTTGATGTTGATATAGATATGTAATAGATGTTTTCTGGCAGAAAAATAATAATTCTTTAAAGATAGAAAGAAGAAAGAAAGAGTGAATATGTAAATTGCAAAACATAGAACCAACCTCCAAAGATCTTCTGATCCGCAATGATGTTGTCAAAGACATAAGCTATGACAAAGGAACCAGCAAGGGAGCCGCAGACATACTTGGCTGCCATCTTTTCTCACTGCACCACATCCGTAGAACATGATTAATTATTACTAATATCCAATCGAACAAATATGTGCTTGTGCTTGTCTATACAATTCAACAACATAATCATAATGGGATGTGATGAAGGAAAGGTCAATTATGAATATCAGAAATCAGATCTAACAATATATGTTAGTATCGTACGATTCGGTACAAATCAGGCCATACCTTTGAATCCTAAGCGGAAGGAGTGAATCGCCGGAATCACTTCGATAAGGAGCAGCGACAAGCGTATCGTATCGAAGAGAGAGAAGAAAGGGGGAACGCGCGCGTCGAAGAGAGAAGCCTAGGTACCTCGGCGAATCGGCGTAGAAAAGGGAGGATGTGAATTCAAGAAAAAGGAGGGACCTCGGCGTTGATAACAATTTAAGTGATTGTCTGGTAGGGGTGTACACGGAGAGCGTTATAGTATTCGTATCCGTCCTTATTTTTTTGGATACAGATATAAATTCGGATAGTTTCGAATACGAATACAGATCGGATGATAAATAGATACGAATCAGATGATAAACGGATACGGATACGAATCGAATGATAAACGGATACGGATACGAATCGAATGATAAACGGATACGAATACGAATCGGATGATAACGGATACGGATACGAATCGGATGATAAATGAATACAGATGCAAATACATATATAATTCGGATAATTAAATGGAATGAGTACATTATGAAAAAAATAATTAATATATCATTTTTCAACAATAAAATTATAGTAATATTATCTGGTATTTTCTACATGATTAACGGTCTGATTGACAAAACAATCCAGGACAAGAGATGCATTACTTGACAACACAAATGTAGTGCATCAAAGGCTAGAAACTAGCTAAAGAAAAGTTCTCGGGTTGACAATTAGATTATGGGTGCTATCATAATGCTCTCAGGTTTAGGTAACTGAAGGAGAAGGTTATTTGGTTATTTGATGTACTCAATTTGATGTTTGGAAGCTTGTGGGGGTGTTTGATACCCTGTTGGTTCGTCTCTGCATCATATATATATAGGCTGGGCACTTCTTAGAGTCTTGATCCTTCAAAAATGACTGTAGCGTTACAGAAAGGCTGTAATGCCTTGGCTGACCCGTTATAACGGGTTAGAGTTCTTCCATCTTTCCCTTTTGTGCATATGTAACTGTCTTGTGGGCCAATTTGAGTAGGAACTCGTTACAACGGATTGGAAGACGTTGTAACGACTTGGTGAAGCGTTACTGCAACGCTGCTCTCTGTGAAAAGCTTGCTTCTTCATTGCCTCTCTCCTTCTGACCCGTTGTGACGGGTTGAGCACCCGTTATGACTGGTTGTTGACCCGTTGTGACGGGTTGGAAAGCGTTATGGTAACATTGTGCTTTGTGGAGCACTCTGAAGCCATCTATTAATGTCTTGAGCATGTATTGACCTGTGTTGAGCATGTTTGAGCATTGTTTGAGCATGTGTAACATCATGTTGTACATGTATTAACTTGCAACTTCACCAAAACTCATGTACAAAATTAGTACTGATTTATTTTGCAAATTTTATAATAAGAGGTGAGATTAATCCAACAATAATTGACACTCTGTGCCAACAATCCGCCTCATATTCAATAATACTTGTTTCCTAATAATTCATTTCACATCTGCATTTAAAATTATTTGTATTCATAATACAATATCAGATAATATAAATACGATTTGACTTGTTCGATCCATTTGCATCTCTGATTACTGAAGTAAATATCCTCGGCAGTACTTCAAATAGAATCGGACGGTTTAAAATTTTGTAAAACCGTCCGATTTCATTTGAAGTACTTCAACTATTTCACAAATTCTGTACAATACACCGATATTGATATTCGTAGATTGCAATTTAGAACTCTCCTTCAAGCCCAATCCAAGGGACATTTTTTTTCTACCCGTTTATTTCTTGTTCAGCTCTTATCCTTTTTCCGGCCTGATATAGACTTACTATAAATTAGAACGATAATACCAGATAATATTACTATAAATTAGAACTAGAAAATTACTAAAATTTAGTAAGCCAACACTTCCTAGAAACAGTATTATTAATTACATAAACACATTACATGCGTAGATTACATACATAAACCTGATTGAGGAAATGCATTTACATTTCCTTTCTGATGAGGAAATGCATTTATCTTTTTCAGCAAAACATTGTAGGTCTTCCATACATTATGCACACTAAGCAGAAAAAAAAAATTAAATCATCGCAGATAATCATCAAACCCAATGAAAATCAATAGAACAAAAGGCATAATACAGATATTCGGTAATAACTAAAACCATATTGAATTTAGCCAAGCGAATCGATGGTTTTGCTCAATTCTTCCAGCTTTTTCATCCTTAATCTTTCGCTTTCAGCAACCAACTGTTCAAATTAAGCATAAAGATAAATTAATGCAGGCGTTAATTTAAATTGCATATAATTTCACAAAAGTTCCTTGTGTTTTTTTTTTATCACATGTGAAAACATGTATATCACCTCCATGAGCCTGTTGACCATTAAAGCCTTCTCCTTCGTTTTTTCATTAAAAACCTCAAGTACTTCTTTGTATTCTTTCTCCTATACACAATAAGCAACGAATTATCAATTAATTATTTCTTCTTTTTCCAAATGCCAGAAGGAAAAAATAACTCAGGTGGTCTTACTATCCTATCTTTTATTTCCAAATGCCAGAAGGAAAAAATAACTCAGGTGGTCTTACTATCCTATCTTTTAAATTTACTCAAACAATGAAGGGCATCATTGTTTCTCTCTTCTTCTTTTTTTGGCATAGATATTGTTTCTTTCCTTCTAGTTAAAAAGTACTTTTTGTTGAAGAATTATTTTTTGCTTAAAGTATGTTTTCTCTAATATTGGATACTTTTTGTTATTTGTTTTACCTTCTTTATGCAACTTTGTCCGAGAGGTTTTATCTGACGGTTGAGGGAGTCGATTCTCTTACGAATGGCCTCGATTTCCTTCCTTGTTGGATCTGCCATTCCTTCAAGCTCCTGCAATTCAACTTGCAGATCGCATTAATGCAATTCCAAAGTTTTATAATCTATGTTTCTTCAATATATATTAATTAATAAATTAACATCATGATAATATTTTATACAGAGCTTTATTATTGCTTACTTGCTTGACAACGGACAACCGCTTGGATTCTTCTTCGACGCGGCCTAATTGTGCAAAAAACTTCTCCGTGACTTCCATTTTTTTTCTCTCAATTTGTTCTTCCTTGGCACGAAAAACAGAAAGAGCCGACCTAGCCGAATCATCCTCTTCCTTCTCCTCTTGATCAGCCGAACTACCCCTGTTACTATGCGAAGTGTTCTTGATTCGCATCAGCTGAAGTTGCTGCTCTCTCGCTTGTGTTTCATTCTGCATCTTTGCTTCCTCTTACTCTGCCACTCGGCAAACAACTATTCTATTTGTAGCTACCTAACTGGTTAAATAAGAGAGGGCTTTCGTCCAACAAAAGTATGATAGTGACTTCAAGTGGATGTCTGTTCACTGAAGTGTAAAAATGCAGCATCCTGGTAAAATGGGTGTATCCCACAAAGACCAGGTGCTACATCATTGCCTCACATGTGGTTCCTCACAGGTAAAGCTAGATCCTCTTCTAGCAAAAGATAACAGACACTAAAATTAAATTACAAATTCAAAAGCTATTTACCTATAGATAGTAACATTAGCTTGGTGTCCAATAAAAGATTGTTATTAGGTGGTGAGTCCATCCTATTCCCATCCTCAGTCCATATCAAAATTATTCAACAAGTTTTACCTTTTTCTGAAAGATGTTACAGATATAAATGTTATGATATTACTACGTCTCAGTTGAAATGTCACATGACAAGCTTTGGTAGAGAATGTGATGTAAGGCAGGTGCTTTAGGTAAGGAGTACATAGAGAGTAGCCAGGAAGGGAGCCCTAATTTTTGCAGATTATAGGATAGCCGTAGTCTTAAAGGTACAGAAGTATATAAATATTAAATGTACATCAGCAACCACCAAGGTAGATCATTTTTCATAAAACTTTTGGTACAATACCAACTCCATGGCATATATATAGTCTTTTTATTGTGTTTGATACAGCGTGCTCGTGATGCATCTTTTTCGAACACAATTTTATAGGAAAAAACTGGGATACACACTAGATACTCGAGTCACAATCACTTCGGATCGTTAGATACATCAAAATTGCACTATATATCAAGATTAAATGAAGTGTAAATTTTTTCCCCAATTTTATATAGTTCCTAATCTTATAAAAATTTCCTTACCGAACTTTGAATTTCATTCTTTGTAGTAAATTATCTACAACCTTTATTGATTGCATGCAGACCTTTCCCCGTAAGAGATATCATTTGCGTTTTGCTTCCATCTAAAGGCAGGTGCCAGACAATAGCTTAGACACTTCTAAATATCATCCATGCCTGACACCACACTGGCACTCGTATCTCAACTAAAATGCAATCTGAAAGGGTATGTCATACCTTATACCCGATACTATCTATATTCATGTTACACGGCTCGGATTGATATGAGAGGCACCTATGATGCCATCTAAGGATCGGATCATATAAGCTACCATTAATATTAAGCATCAAAATGCTAGCTTATTCATACTTAATATATCAATCTTTAAGTTTTATTAGCAACTAAGCAAAGAGGTATTAACTAGAGTTATTACAAGCTAGCTGCTTTTAAGTTTTAACAATTCCAAAACTAAAACCTGTTCAAATATACACACCGCTGAAGCACATGCGGAATGTTAAACCAGTTCTGATCTGAAAACAATTCATCTTGAATGGAACCTCAATCACTGAACGAAGCTCCACAACAGAAGAATAATCCTCGATTTCTCCACATTCTATCCCAAATTCTCTAGCTCCTTAATTGTCAGTTCTCAAAATCACTCCTCACAGAGAGCATAGACAACGGCAGTTCTGCTAGGAGCATACACTAAGAAGGAGTGAGGCCTGTTGTCATAATGCCCATCCTGTAACAGTAAATATAAAAATAAGCATAATAAATAATTAATTCATCTTTTTCTTTTCCTTATTTGGTCAAGGAAAAATAGAAAAGATCCATAAATAAATGCTTACAATGGTGAAGAACTCTGCATTGTGATCTATCCGGCTAAATCCACCAAATAAGGGGTCATCAGAGTCCAAAACCACCTGAAAGGTTCAAAATGCACAAATGATTATCATTTCAGCAATCCACATTTTTTATGTTTTGAAGGAAGAAAAGACATACCTTGTATTTACCAGGCTTAAGGCAGCCGACACGATAGTCAAAATAACTGTTGCTCCAGTGGAAGTTGAAAACAAAGACATGGTCGCCCCTCTCAAAAACTATCATCTTGTCACCTTCATCTTTTCTAGAGACATATTGGTGAGGTGATGTCATGAACTGCATATATTGCATTTAATCAACAAGTCTTCCTTCAAAATCAATGTGCAAAATTCATGAAAAGCAAAGGAAACAGTGTGTACAATATATTTTTCCTCGAGATGCTGCATGGCCCGATCAAACTCTTGCATCCCATGATATCTCAGATAATCAGCATCACCCTAATGAAGTTTATTGAAAATTAAAAGAAATAAATGACTTGAAATGCCTCAAATATTGAGTGCCCAAACAAGAGGTCTATGAACCAGTATCCTTAGCAACTAGATAGAGATAAAGTGAATTACGGTACTCACAAGATCAAACCTGCGGCGACACTTATCATAACTGTTATTATTACCAGGGACGAATTTACCATCTGGAAGGAACCATTCACTTCTAGGGAAGTCTATCCACTCTGTCATCAAAAGAACAAAAATACACAACAACATCAATCGATCAAATCATGTCAATAGCATGACCCAGAGAAGGGAGAGAGAAAGAGAGAGCAATTGCAAACCCTTAGCAGCCACTGCCAAGTTTCGGGAGAGAGAGAGAGAGAGAGAGAGAGAAAGCAAAAACAAATAATTGAAGCAAATACCAGGATGTCCAAACTCATTGCCCATGAAATTGAGATACCCCTCACCACCCAGACCCATGGTTACTAGCCTGATCATTTTATGGAGAGCAATGCCCCGATCAATTCGAGGCGTAGAGGGGCGGTCAAGGGCCATGAAGTCATACATGTCCTTGTCCATCAGCCAAAAGGCGATAGTTTTGTCACCTACAAGGGCCTGATCATGGCTCTCTGCATAGGCAACACATTTCTCTAACCACCTCCTGTTTGTCAGTGTGTGCACAATGTCTCCCATCTTCCATGCCTCGTCCGGCTGCCTGAATTTTGTTCACATATCAGGGCCAAGCCAACTTAAAAACTAGAGAAATAGAAGTACACCATAAGCAATATAGATTTATGTCAAGTAAAATTCTCACTTGAGAAGCTCAATCCACTTGTCAGCAATTGCCATGTGAAGGCGATAATCAAAACCCACACCACCATCTTGAACTGGAATGCAGAATGTTGGCATGCCACTCACCTAAACAAACACAAAACACAAAAAAGTATATATAATTTTCAATTTGCTGGGATTCTGTACAAGTAACTTTAAGATCAACATCCCACCAAAAAAAGAACGATAGTGTATTGTATATACTTACATCTTCACCAATAGAGACGGCCTCAGGGTAAAGACCATGAATCATGTCATTGACGAGCATGAGGTACACAACCGCATCTACATCAGTTGCAAATCCAAAGTATTCATTGTAGTTGCCAGTAAACGCGATCTACAGTTGAAATACAGCAATTCACAATTATAAGGACAAGAATGAGAATGGAACTTTTTAGAAGCTCCTCATGTAATATTATTATAGTAGGAAATGGGATCAAATGCCTACTTGTAAACCATGGTGTGTATACATCATAGAAGTGACGCCATCAAAACGGAAACCATCAAACTTGTACTCCTCAAGCCACCATCTTGCATTTGACAGTAGGAACCTCAGAACCTATAAAAAGATCAGGAAAAAGTTTTCAATCAAACAGATATAGGTCAGTAATTTTTTTCTTGCAAAGAAAGAAGATTTGACTAGAAAATGCATAGACAGTTTGGACATGCATACAATTATACCTCCCAACTACTGTAGTTGAAGAGGCGAGAATCCCACATCCAGTGATAGCCACGTGAACCACCATGGAAGTAATGGGTATCTGTCCCATCAAAGCCATTCAATCCATCCAATGTATTGTTTGATGAATGGCTGAATATACAAGAAAAAAGGTACTTCAAGAAACCTTTTAATGAATTTTAGCTATGAATCTAAAGAAACTACAATAGTCAGTTTAAACCTACCAGAACTATTACGCTAAGTGAAGTTTCCTTCTTTTTTGGAAAAACATTTTAAAAGCAACATATATTGACAATAAAATGTGGAATAACCTGTGTACAATATCCATGAGAACAAGTATCCCAAGCTCGTGAGCCCTATCAATGAGTGACTTGAGATCTTCTGGAGTACCAAATCGGCTGCTTGGTGCAAAGAAATTTGTGACATGGTACCTGAACGTAGTAGTAAAAAGAAAAAGAAAATAAAGTTCACAAATGGAAGGAAATATGGCCACTACAAAACACACTCACAAAAAAGAGTACAAGAAATAGAACAAAAGTAAAAGAGAATGAGAATATACCCAAAGCTAGCATAGTAAGAGTGCTCCTGTATTGCCATAATCTGAACAGCATTGTACCCCAGTTCTTTTATCCGAGGCAACACATCATCCCTAAAGCTAGCATAGGTGTTTATTTTGGGCTCCTATTGGAGCAGAATTTCATCAGTACCTCAGATCAAATTTCATGAACTTCAAGGTATTAATTTCAAAATGGATGTTAATAAGTTTCAGGTACTTACAGGGCTACTCATGCCAACATGAGACTCATAAATACGCAGTGATTTTGGTCTTTTCGGTTGAGGGTGCTGGAAGATGTACTTTTCCTGCAACAACATGCACCAAGTATCAGTATTTAGTAAGATAACATAAGTTTCTAGATTTGTAAAATAAAAATCAAACAGATGAAAGCAAACACATGGCAAAGAGATAGAGAAGAGAGGATACCTCTTCAGGAGGATCATAATAGATGGCAGTGAAAGGAATTTCGCCTGGGTACTGCACCGAGTATTTTATCCATGCAGGAATAGAGTCTTTCATACCAGTAGCAGTATCCATCCTTATCTACAACAGATTAGCAAATGTTCACAATCAACCACGCATCTATATCAGAAGAAACCAAAGAAAGAAAAATCAGCTAAATGGAAAAGTGCTACAATATAATTAAGTTAATGGTTACCTTCACACGTGATCCGTGTGCAATTGGTGGTGAGCCATCAGCATTGTTAGGCAAAAATATTTCCCACACACCATATTCATTCTGCAAGTTCGTTAAAGATCAAAATTACATAAAAGTACATCTATCATTCTTATATTACCAAATTAATAAATGAAGAACCTAACATACTCGGGTCATAACGTCAGCATTTGGATTCCAATTGTTAAAGTCTCCAACCAACGATGCAGACTGATCAGAATCAAATTGTTAACTTTAAAGACAGTCAAATACATGGCAGACAATAATTGTAACTATTGACAATAAGAAATGTATAAACGGAAAAGAACTTGTGACATACATTTGCTCCTGGAGCCCATTCACGGTATGTAATACCCTCAGCACTGTAATAAAAAAGGTGAGGAGTTCGAGTTACTTCAATAAAAAGTTGCACTAAACCTCCTCACTATTTATGTTCTTGAAGTAGAGTGAAATGTACCTGCGAGTAAATCCAAGTTTTTCATAACCACGGGAAAATGCATCCAATCCACCTTCATGCTGATCAATAAGCGACCTCATTTCCCTGTACCGGCTATACCTGTTTTCAACCAATTAAGTGCAACAAACTTCATTATTTGCTTTACAAAGAAAATAAAATCTCCCTGTTGAATTTAAGTAACAGGAATCTAGAAAGTAACCTGTACTGAAGATGTGTTCTGTGACCTTCCAACATGGGATCAAGTTGATAAATTCTCTGGCCATCACCAGGCAGTGGAATCCCTCTGGGTTTCTCTTCTACAACTGCTTCACTCATGCTTTCCTCTCCAGTAGCCACTTCTTCTGTAAAGCTACTGGTACTTCCAGTGGTTCCTTCAATGCTGCTATCTGCTTCGGTAATTTCAGCCTTGCTCTCATTTTCAACAGTCTCACTTGTTTCCTGCGATTAAGATGATGCTTTTATTGTGGTACCTTACCTCGTATCTGTCAATTCTCTAGATAATTAAGTATCTCTTTTGCTGAGCCTGAACAAAATAAGGGGGAATATTTTCTCATTCTGTTGTTAGAGAACTTTCAGAGAAAAAAAGAGGTCTCCAATAAGCTCCTTACAAGAAATATGCACATCCATCACCTAGTATTTTGTTTTTCCAGCTGAGGAAAAAAGAACTAGAGATTGTAAAATCTTCTGGTAAAATCAAGATACAAACCTGGAGATTCTTGGTTTCAACTTCAGTACTCGAAACAGAGTCGGAAGAGGGTGGCAAACCGTCGCTTTCACCACCTGGAATAAGCACCTTGCCCAAAGAGGCGACAATTTTTGACGTAGACATGCCCTCGTTTAACGAATTACCAGAGAGTATAGTCCCTATCATAGAAAAGCTATCAGTTAATCAGATTTCTGTAGTTCCTTGTTAATTTATAATATTGATTGGCAACTAGTGGAACAGGATATGGATTGGGTCTGTAGTTTGAAAGAATATTTTTACTTATTTAGATCTCCAAAGTAAGTGTTCTCGAGCAAAGGACAAAATCTTGTTTCAAAAACATAGGACAAAATTCAGGATGAATTTGTGGATGATCAACAACGCAGATCATCACAAAACAAAATTTAATTTGGCCTAAGCACACCTCTAATAGCTATACAATCAGGATGAATATGTGGAAAAAGGATTCACCCGATCAGCAATCATGGTAACCAGCATTCAATTCCCAACTACACAAACTGTTTTTTACAATTAAACAAAACTTAAAAGTTGAACTGATTATGTAAAGACCTTAGATCAAATAACAAGCAAGAAAACATAGAGATAAGCCCTAATAGAAAATGAATTGGGAGAAGAAAAAAAATCATACTTGGAAATGATTCCTTTCTGAGAAGAGGAGAGAGATCAAGAGAGCTCCTCCGATCAGTCTGGCCACCTGATCGAGCTCCTGGGGCCCTTACGACAACGCCAAATCGAATCCCCGATCCTGATAGAGCGAATGCCATCCTTCCTACGCAGCTATATTATATCACCAGAGGTTTAAGTAGGGTATAATAAATAACAAAGGAAGAAATAAACAAACCAGATCGATCGAAGATATAGAAAGAAAGAATATATCGGAGAGGAGGTGAGCTCAAAATTCTAAATTCAGGCCAAGGACAGAGCTGCAACGTGTCCGGCAGAGAGATGCATGGCTATATTTGGGATGGGACCCTGGGTCTTATGTCGCTTTCAGAAGAGATTTTAGAAATAGCGAGAAATGGAGAAGGAGAGAGAGAAGGAAATGAAATGAAATCTCAGTCTGAACTGGAAAGAAAGAGAAGGAAAGGTGATATAAATATATGGGGAAGAAAGGACGACGGAGGTGGTAAAGAGAAGTAGAGAGAGTGAGGAGGTAGGAGATCAGGAAAGAACGGCCGAACCTTTCTGCTGGCGCTGCCGGATCCGTATCTGCTTCTCTTTTTGATAAAAGTAGGGTCTGCTCTTTTCGATATTGACTGTTCAATTTGAATCGGACCGCCCACAGATGGCAATCAGGGGCTGTATATTTCATATAAGTTTTAGAACTAAAATTTTAACGGTCCAGATCAGAAGAGCAGGATCTGCTCTTGCTTAATAAGAGCAGCAGATACGATTCCGATGCTGCCCGCCTCGAGGCCGTTACCAAATACCAATTTCCACCTCCTTTTCAGTTTTGCAAATACACCCTGCACATATTTTATTTTCAACATTATGAATTCTTCTGTAAAATTTGTACATCAAATCTGGTAGCTATTTAGTGTAAAATTGTGATAGAATTATTCGTAATTAATATTTTAAATTACTATTGAGAAGAATTTATCCCGATTAAAAAAAGTAAATTTATATATCATTTTCTATATTGGGAAAAGTAAAAAATTATTCAAGCAAAAACATCAGATTTTCACCCACCAATGAGAAAGTGTTAAGTTGTCAGAAAATAAAATCTAAAAGTATCAACTATTTAGCAAAAATAAAATGTATCAACCCATCAATTATGTACAATTTTATTAGAAAAAATTAAATAGTCCGGTGCATGCTCCCTCTTGCGTTGGGGTCGGGGAAGGGTCGGACCACTGTGGAGTCTTTATACGCAGTCTTTCTATGTATTTCTGGAAGAGGCTTTTTTCATGACTTGAACCGTGATATCCTGATCACAAGATGATAGCTTTACCATTGTGTCAAGATTGTCCTTCTAGCAAATCTCTTCTATATATTTAATATAAATTGTATTTCAATAAATTGAATTGTTAATTTCTTAGCGTACTCAATATATGACCAATCAATTTTTAAAATTGTATCAAAATTAATACATAATATATCAATTTCATATATACAATCTAATATTTATTTATGCGGCATTAACAATTATTTTGGTTATGATAGATGTCAAATAAATTTAACTGTCAATAATTTATAAAAGGGCACTTTACAAATTAAAAATGTGTGTCAATCTAAGTAGCTTAATATGATTTAAATATCAAAATATAGCTAGAATGTTTTAAATTTTAACTTATTTTTTTTATAAATATGAATTCATTTTCTAGTGGGCAGTGAAGAAGCTTTTTAGATCATTGATATCGTTTTCTCTATTGAAATTATACTAAAACAAATATTAAGAATATAAGTTTTATATTGATTAAATTTTGATATATTGATCAAGGTTGTTTGTGCAAAATTGTTGTTTGCATTTTTTTAGAACAAATGTCAATATAAAGTTTTAGAAGGATTGAGATGCAAGAAATCACTCTTGCACAGTTGCACTATTCCTCTGGGTTACCTCAGGAAAAGGGGAAGGGCCCTCTTTCTTTTGGCGCTAATTGTAACGAGGTACTCGTTATCAATGGTTAAGATGTGTCCTGTTCTCGCCATACAGCGATGAAATTGTGACAAACTTCTTCTTATCAAAACCGTTAAATTCGCTTTTAATGATGCAGATCACATCAGTACCCCAATTTGAGTCTCAATGATCTCTCCAGTTCAGATTAATTGGAGAGGAAGCAGCCTTCGTCACGCGAGGGGCGAGATAATTTTGCCTTTGCGTTTGCGTGGATACCTTAGAATATCTCACTAGCATTCTAGGCTTCTAGCAAGTTAGCAAGGTGCCAGTCACTTGACCTGATGCCGTTTCACCAAAACAGTGTTCTCCAAATTGGTCTAGAAAGACAAGTGGCTTTTTGAGTCTTCATTAAACACCTTGCACAACCAAAAATCTCAGTGTGCGGCAAATTACATATCTTTTTTTTTAAAGAAATATTATTCACATTAAAAAATAAAATTATAGATGTGTTTAAATTACTTAAATAAAATATGCATAATAAATTTATTGAAATTTTAGAGTAAAAAAATTTTAAATTGGTTACGTAAAGCTAAAATATTTTAAAAATTGATTCAAATTTGATATATGTCATATTAAAGTGGCAAAAATTTGGATATTTCAAAAGAGATGTACATTGGATACCCCGGCTTATCTGTATCGTCTAATTCATCGAGATTGATGAAAAGTGATTCATTTTAACTTTTGATGTGTTTCTCAAGAAATCATTTTTCACCAATCTCGATAAATTAAACGGTCTAAATGAACCGAAGTATCCAGTGTACTCATTGTACTCTAAGTTTTTATCTATTCAAGTAACTGAGAGCACATTTATATGTAATGCAAATTCAAAGTTTGAACGGTTTTTTTAATAGGATTTTACTTTGACATTTGTGTTCGAAAAAATTACAATACACTTGAAAATTACGATAGAGGTGGAGCATATAAATGTGATGCAAGTGAGACACGTAATATATGAGACACATCACCTATAAACACGTCATGCTTTGTCGTTCTGATATCTGCAATAACGTGAAGTCGCGCATATAATATGTTATTTTGAAGGATCTTCGAATTTATTTAGAGTAAATTATTTTTGCAAATTTATTTAATTTTTTAAGCTAAGAGTTAGAATTTTAAGTGGCTTGTCAAATATATTACAATCCTTCTTTTTTTCGGACTTGAAACCGATTATGTTGAAAAGACAATTGATGAATAGGTATAGATAGTAGAAGGGTCTATACATAGTATTCATCGACTTGGAGAAAGCATATGACAAAATATCAATGAAGGTCATGTGGTGAACACTTGAAAAAAAGTTCCAACAAAATACGTCTACGTTATCAAGAATCAAGGATTTGTACAATAACATTATGACTAGTGTCAGAGCATGTTATAGCGAGGTTGGTGATTTTTTCATTGAGATAGGATTACATTAAGAATCAACTCTGAGCCCTTACACATGTGCCTCAGTGATCGATGAGATCACGAAAGAGATACAAGGAGATATTCTTGGTGCATGCTCTTTGCAGACGATGTGGTTCTAATTGACGAAAGTAAGATAGAGATTAATAATAAAAAAATAGAATTGTGAATGAAGACTTTAGAATCGAAAGATTTTAGACTTATTAGGAATAAGATCGAGTATATGAAGTGCGAGTTCAGTGGCGTTCAATTATAAAATGGAGATGCCAGTTTAAATAGAAAAATAGTCCCTTCTGGTGCAATTCAAGAATTATAGTTGAGTCAAAATTACCAAAATCCTAATTTACACAATTTCAATTTCAAAGGAACTCCATGCAATAGATAAGATAAATAAAATACAAGCGAAAGCGAAAACTTACTTTTTATTCCTACGGTCTCCCTTGTATTTCTCTTGAGCAAGATCAACGAAGTTGTTGGAGATGGTTGGACAGAACCTCGGAATGATCGCTGACGAGTTCTTCCAAACAATTTTCGGTGCTTACTTTTCTTCAATGTTACGAACACAACCGAGAAGTATTTCTATCTTAATGGAGAGACAATGAAAGCCTATGCACATCACACGTTCGCCTAACAATAATACCAGTAATGCTTGGAGACTCAGTGCCTTTTATACTAATGAAAATATATCTTGGAAAAATACCATAATTAATAGCAAATATTAGTTAGAATATTTGATATTAAATTCTCTCCAATTCTTTTTCAAATTGTGTTATTTACTGTTGTAAACACGCACACAAAATTTGATATTATTTGGAGCACAAATCAGAAAGATGTCAGCAAAATAAGACAAGAAATTCTGCCTTCAGACTACTCTGTTGTGGCAGCAAAGGGGCCATTGCGGCAGCAAAGTGGGCATTGCGGTCGCAATTGACTTGGACTGAAATCAACAAATTTCTTCCCATATTCTATTGCGACCGCAAAGGAGGCCATTGAAGCCGCAATAGACTTGTTGTTTTCACTATTTTGCTTGGTTTTAGCTCAAACATATTTCTAACATTACATTTAACACTATCATTAGTTTAATTAATCATAATCAGACCATCAATAATTATAATTAATTCACATTAAATTTCATTTTGTATCCAAAATCTTAGCGAAATATGTATTATGCCATTGTATTAGTTAATCATATTTATGACATATCTCATATTACTCCTCGTAATATTAGTGACAGTATGTGATATATTTCATATAACACGCAGTTCAAACTTTATTTATTGAATTTGACATCTCAATTCTAATAATCTCACATGGACAAGTGTGATTCTTTTGATTACATATATATGAATCTACATATTACTTAACTTTTCTTTCTTTTTTTTGTACTTCTTAAACAATTCGGTCAACTTAATGTACCAACGAAGGACTTAAGCGATGTTACCATATTTTCTTTGCGGCTATTTCGACTGAAATCACAATGCTAAATACAGCTAGATGACATGAATTAGATTCTGAACATATTGTTCGAAAATTACACGAAAGTGTGATTATACGTACCTATTTCTAAATGAGTCATCTTTATTCTTTACTGTAGTAAGGTCAAAAACTTCAAAAAGAAAAAATAATGAGATTAAAAATATAATTTCATATATTATAAATTTATAACTTATTACAAATTACATAGTATGGAACAACAACAAAATCACTCTCGCATTTTCTTGAACTATCCTAAAATAGGAGCAACATCCATATGAGCAACATTCTCATGAAACTTCTTAGGTGGTAGTTCTTTTACAAGGAGATTTGCAATCATGGAGTCTGTACCTATATGTTATATCTTCGACTCATTATTTTACACTCTCTTTTTACGTTATTTCTTAGAGAAACGAGTCTATGGTAGAGACTTTCAAAAGACTCGTTATCTTCAAATTTCATATTTTCTAACTTTGTTGCTAATCCGACCTTTCAAGTCTTTTTCATATGTTCATTTCCTTCATATATAAGAACTAAGGCATTTCATATTTCCTTAGCATTAGAAGAATGTGTGAGAGATAAGGCAATTGACTCATGAATTGAACTTAAGATGGTATTCATAGCATTGTCATTAGTGTACTTAAGTTCTTTTGATTCTTTAGTAAGGGTAACATCATCTAACTCATACTTTGATATCCAACCATCTTCAACTATTTTCCAAAGTTCAAGCAAGCTTAGATAGTTTACCATACATCTTTTCCAAAATGAAAAGTTCTTGCAACCTACTTCAAAGATCGGGGGTTCTTTCATAAATTTCAATTGAGCAATTTTTCACAAATCAAAAACTAACAAGAATTTGGTGCTTAGTTAGGTATGAACCTATGTGTTCTGATACCAATTGTTAGAATTTAGGATTGGTGCTTAAAGCGCAAGACTAAGGTCAATTTACTAGGCGGAAGCGTTTTCAATTGACAAATTCAAACTAAAAGCTTTTAGGCCATGTTTGGTTGTGGAGTTTAATCCGGATTAAATTACTTACTCCAAGTTAAGATGGAGTAAGTTAATCATGTTTGGTGGATTAAGCTAATACATCTAAAGAGGTGGAGTAACTTACTCCGGATTAATTTAAATCTTACTCCAACTTACTCCATCAATTTTACTCCACGTTTGGTGGATTAAGTGTGGAGTAAGAGAGTTAATCCACCTCTTACTCCACAACCAAACATGGCCTTAGACCTTAATCACCTAGCCAAGTAATAGAGCAAACAATTTCAAGAAGTAATTGAGCAAATCACAAAATAACAAAGAGCAAAGTAATAAAGAGAGAGCAATCGAGAACAAGAAACACGCTATGTAACGTGGTTCGGCCTTTCAATCAACTTAGGCCTACGTCCACGGGTCTCCCGGAATAAAATCTTCTTTTCGAGCCGATTTCACTATATAACAAGTGTTTTTTACAAAGTGCGGAGTCGATCTTTGACTTCTTCTACACAAGCAAGTCAATCTTCTTCTCCTAGACCAATGTACGGGACAACACCACAATACATGGTAAAAAGGTTCGATTGACAACACAATCAAGGACAAGGATGCATCACTTGACAACACAAATGTGATGCACCAAAGGCTAAAACTAGCTAAGGGTTTGTTCTCGAATAAACAATAAGAGAATAGTAGCTATTCTAATTGCTCTCTAGGTTAGGTAGCTGGAGGAGATTTGAATTAGGCTCTTTGTTGTGCTCAATTTGATGCTTGGAAGCTTTTGAAAATGATTTGATAGTCTGCTGGTTCGTTTCTGTATTTTTATATAGCCTGAGCACTTCTTGGGATCTTGGATCCTTCAAAACTCTTCATGGCATTACAGCACCTCCATAACGCCTGGTTCGTTATAACGCCTTGGACTTCTGCCAGATTTGCCCCTGTGAAGCTGTCTTTTGGGCCAACTCTTCAGGAATCCGTTATAACGCTTTGCTCACTCGTTATAACGGGTGATGACCCATTGTGACGCCTTCTTGAAGCGTTACAGTAACGCTGGCTTCGAAAAACTCCAGCTCATGTTGCTTCTCTCTCCTCCTGAGGCGTTATGACGCCTTAAGCACCCGTTATAACGAGTCTTGAAGCGTTATGGTAACGTTGTGCTCAGTTCTGCACATTGAACCTTCCCTTGATGACTTGAGCATGTCTTGACTTGTCCAGGGTATGCTTGAGCATGTTTGACATTGGTATGTACCTGTTTTAACCTACATCTTCACCAAAATTCATGTGCAATGTTAGTACTTCAATTGTTTTGCAAATTATCAAGCAAGAGATGAGTTTAATCCAACAGTATCTAAGTACCCTCTTGGTTGCCTTTCACTGCTCCATACCTAGGTTACTTAAGCACCCTCTAAATCAGTTTGGGGATATTGTGCGAGACTGAATTTGTCTCATTTAGCTACGGGTGTATCACATGATTTACAGTCTTTCATGGCATACATGCTCAACATTTTATCGATATAATTTCTTTGGAACAGTCTTAGAATACCTTGGGATTTATCGCTGAGTATTTCAATCCCTAGAACAAATAAAGCATTACCAAGATCTTTCATCTCAAAGTTACTAAATAAAAAATTGTTGATTTGATGCAACATATTTTTATCGTTACTTACAAAGTAGTATGTCATCTACATTATAAGACCATAAAAGTGAATTTTCTCCCACAGAACTTAAGGTATATGCATTCATCAACTAAGTTAGACTCGAAATCGTTTGAGCCAACTCCACTTCAAATAAGAGACTCAATCAATGACACATAGACCCAAAATAAGCCCAAATATATACATTGCTTCTTGCAATCATATTGGCTATAAGTCCATGGGTGTTTTGGAATAAGAAAACTTTTGTTGTTAGTTGATGTTTCGGTTAAATACTCAGCAGTACATTAAATAACACATATGACCCAAAATTGATCCAAATAGACACATTGATTCTCGCAATAATATTGGTTGTAAGCCGATGAATATTTTGGAATAAGATATTTTTGTGTTATATGATGATAATTTACCTGTTGAGGAAACATTCAAAGAAATGTTATGCAAGTGTCAAAATTTACTAGAAAATTGACACAAGATATAACGTGGTTCGACCATTGAACTTGCATACATCCACGAGAACACTCGATACCAACTTCGGAATCGAATTTACTAAAACAAGAGTGTTTACAAAAATTAATCCTCCACGAATCAAGATCCTTCACGAATCAAATCAAAACAAAACAAATGATATCACACACAAATCAACAACTCAAAATGAGAGTAATTAGCTATCATATAATCACTCAAAACTATCTCTAATCACTAGTTGAATTCTTGAATGTTTGAGGCAGAAAATTTCAGGTTTTTCACATAATTTGAATGCTTATACAAGATTTTCTTGATTCTTTCTCAAAATCACGCATGTTGATATATAGAAGAAAAAAAACTAGAGATATGTTCTCATTTTGATTCTAAAAAAAATATTTATCTTCATACGAAAAAGATACGACCCAAATGAAACATCATATAATCCGCCGTTAACTTCTATTTGGGCGCCCATAAAACCTAACATTAATTCACCAGCTTTATTTTCTTTTCTAGGCCTTTTCAAGAGGAATACAAATTAGAAGAGAACACATACAAATAAGAACAGTCGATTAAAATTACGCAAGAGCAAAACTAAAACCGTGCGTAAATACAACTCCAAAAAGACAAAAAAAAAAAAAAAAAAAAGAGAAAAGAAAGGCATTGATCGGGACCCTAATACTACAAACCAAAATTTTGATTTCTAGTTTTGCCATCAATTGTTCGAATAATTTCACAGGCCCAAACAAAATAGCAACAGACAAGCACTTTGCTGGCTCTTTTCAGAGATTGGCTAAGCTGTTGGAATCTGACAATCTGCAATGTGGTCCCAGTTACGTGTCCATTTTTTCTCGCATACAACAAAAGAAACCTCCAAAGTTCCAACCCAATCGTCTACACAAAATAATTGTACCATATAACAGAGGCTAATGATTCACTTAAGAATAAAGAATACAAAGTTTGAGATCTAGTGGAACGCCCAACTCTTATTAGGTATATGAACATGGTAATGTTTCTACAAGAAAGTAACAATCCCAAAAAAAACATTGTACAATTAGTTCTTGAGTGGCATTCATGAAGAAATGTGTACTTTTAAATGTTTCTTATCTTACATGGGAACAGAATCGGGATCAAATATGATCAGGACTCAGAATCACGGACGATTTGCTGAGAAGGAAAAATAATGGCAGCAATTGGGAGATGCTCTATTCCTCCGCTCTCATCTATTATAAACCGAAACCCTTCTATATGTAGCTTGCCGTGGTGCCCGCTGACAAGTATTGTTGGATTTTCTAATTGGTCCTGTATAACCCATTAGAGAGAAGTTAATCAGGAAAAGATATTTACTGAAAAGAAGTTAATCAGGAAAAGAGAACATGACACATTTGTAAAATAGTACGGGTTGGCATGTTAGCTATCCAAATAGTAAGGGCTCGATTCAAAAGGCCACTTGCTTTTACTCTAAACAGGTGATGAATGGTGTTGGATCAAACCGTTCATATTAGTTGCTTTATGTTTTTTTCTGAGGTTAGACAGGACCCAGCATATCTAGTGTCTGTGACATATCCCTAGTACTGTGGAGAAAGTACCAGCTGGGAGGATACCAAGATGGTAAATTACAATTTTAAATGGTTTTTTGTTTGCAATTGAACATGACATTCAGGGTGACAAGTAACACACTATAATGCGGTTAACATTGAATTCAACAGGAACACAAAAATGTATGGGTCCTGTGCAGGTTAGTGCAGTTCACTATTCCAATATCAAACTTGATTGGTGATTGAATCAGATCATTGGTACAGGATAGTTGGCGTTGAGTAAATTACATAAATGAAGACATCAACTTGGAGGAATATTACTGAAGTAGTAGGCCTACAGAAATAATGAACACAAAATTTTGCAGACTACAATCTTACCAATGCTATGTGATACGTTTTGAGGTGTTCAATTTGTGCATTAGGGGATCAACAAACTTGATGTGTATGTAAGCAGCTAAAACTCAGATTAAATTGAATTGCCTAACATGTAAGAGAACAGGAATGAAAAGAACGATAATTGATGCTTACCATGGGAATATCCCACACATTCATTCTTCCACGAAGCTCTTGAACAGTATGCAAGCTTGTGTCTCTAGACCTCAAAACTTGTAGCCTGTCTTCAACCTTCTTTGTCTTCTCTAATCCTGCATGCACTGCTATTAACCGGCACTTTATCCTTCCTTTCTCTGTATCGATGGCTACATTCTCCTAAAATTGTGAACCTCTATGTTAGCTACAACCAAGGAAGTTATAAAGCAGAAAATAGTCAGCGGTTTATGCAAAGAATAAGTACCTCCTCGTGGACCCAGACCAAGTCATGTAAAAACTTCTTATGCTCGGCTGGTACGGTTTTCATAAGATCTATAGCAATGAAAAGGTTAGTTTAAGATAGAACTAATGCCACAAGAACCGTCCAATTTTATAGACGCAAAAAAAATGAATAGCATGTTCTATAGTCTATAGATTGTTGGAATTAATTTAATTAATTACAATAATATATAGACTTATATGTGATATAAATATATATTGAGTAATGGACTGTCAATTATAAAATTAGATCCGTTACGAAGTGATCAAATTAAGTATTATTTACGGGTTCAATATGTGTCATGAAGAGTAGGGCCTTTAATGTGTAGAATGCGTATTAATAACTTTATGATTTAGTGATGGTCTAAATTATATAAAGTTATCCGAATAATACAATTATGCTATTGGTCCCCGGAAAACACAATTTAATACGATAATATTCTGCAAATAAGGGAATATCCGATATCAGCAAGTTCTGATTTTAGATTCATTAAAGATCCAATAAGAAAATGGTTTCTATATCCATTAAGGAATTAATTAAGTAATTGATTGATTAATTAATTAATTAATTAATTATGTATACAGGTGTCAGTTGAATCATTTAATCATGTATGGATGAAGCACCTATGTACATTTATTTTGATACAGAGGCGCTAGGCATTTTTTATTCACTGTACACATGAAAAGGCGTTTGTATAGATGTGCCTTTTGAATGTATGAATATATAAAGAATGATACAGAGGACTTTTAATATGCATTGACGCACACTCTCTCTCTTCGTTAAAAAGTATAAGAGTCATATGTGGCTGTATAACAAAAGAGAGAGAAACAGGGAGAGAATTAAGGTGTGATTAAAGAAAGCTTTGGTTCAGAACTTGACAATTCGGATAATTCGTTATGCATAAAATGTTGTCGTTGCCGCCTCTCTCGCTCTCTACATCGGACTTGAGAGGGATTACTCGGAAATTAAAGGCTTCCGGTGATCAACGGTGGTTGTGTCTCTCCGGAAGATCATAGCAATGGACCGAAGTAATTTAATTTTCAGATTAAGAGTTCTCTAGAAGATCTTGGGTTAATTCAAGTTCTATCAATTGGTATCAGAGCGATCTCTAGATGAATATTTGAATTTAAGTTTCTGAATATTTGAATTGTTTTCTGTCGAAAATATACATAATTTCCGCTGCAATTTTTTTCGGGAAACAATTGTTATTGATATGACTTTATGTGTTGGATCATGATGGAAGGGAGTTGCTTAACTCCTACAAGGAATATATGGTGCCAGTAAAGTTTTAATTAAGTGAATTGCTCCAACGCACATGTACTTAGTCAAAGTACATCAATAAAGGACTGGCCCAAATCCATTTGATTAAGTTAATCAGAGTACATATACATATAATTAATCAAATGGTGTATTCTGAAAATTGAAGTCCAAAAATGTTTTAGTTAAAGATTTATTGCACCAAAATTTGACCAACAATTGTTATGATAAGGTCTATCTGGAATTTTTAGTTGGTGCGCATACATCTTATGAGACCTATGATTAGGTCTACCTGTTGCAAAGGATAATATAGTATCAAAACTAAGTCGTATGTACACAAATTAAACAATTGTTGAATTGATTAATATAGTTGGTGTACAATAATTGGTGCGCAAAATTTTATTAAGGCTATGTTGGTTTTGAACCATATTTAAGCGAAATTGCGAATATGCAATATTCAGTTATTTTGAATAATATTAAGTCAATATGAAGGCTTCGGTTTATGATATATTTTAGAGATAATTAATTAAGGTATCATCTTGTCAAAGTAAACTCTCATACCGGCGTTAATTATTTTCTAACTTATACACAGAAAATATGCATATAATATTTGATTATTGGACTGGCCCAAAGGAAAGACAATAATCGTATATTATATGTGTATATTTGTGGTAATGAATGAGTAATGGTTAATAAGTTTGGATGTGATTAGTTGATCGGCCCAAAGGAAGGTTGACTAGTTGACATCAAATAAACTATTACATTCGATTACTACACCTATTTATGTTAGAATAATAACTGACTCCAAAGAGCACTTGTTATTCGAGTATAAATAGTTGATGGAATATGTCTTATATTGACTTCTTATTATAATCTTGATTTCAATATAGTTGCGATTAGACTAAATCCACGCATACATTAAGTTAATTTTGATGGATTTAGATTATGTATTTGAACCGTAATTTAGTATTGAATATAATTTAAATTTGAATAAAGGTATTAAATCTATATATTCTTTAAAATGAATTGATTTCATTTTGGAATATAAAAGGCTTTCACATGTGTATGTAACAAGTGGGAATATTTGATCGTCCCATAGGAAGATCAATATTAATTAAAAGTTACATACACATTTTTAGGACAATAAGTGTAGTGATAATTATTTGGTATTACATGTGATCAATTTAATCGGCCCAAAGAAAGGTTAATTGATTGACATGTTAATTTATTATCAGCACTTAATTATTTTATCAAGATACCATTAAGTTAATATTTTGTCTCGTGACAATTTATTCAGTGTCTTGAAATATGGTTTATCTTTATTTGATGTTATTATTATATTCAATAAATCAGTTTAAGTATGTAGTATTTAGTCGTTGTATTTATAATATTCAAACAATTCAGTAATGAATTGGATGTTGATTATTAAGAAGAACAACAAAACTACATACTCATAATCAGAGATTGGATCAGTTGAGATCATTAAGTTTACCAACTCTGATTTTAAAGGATGCCAAATATCATGATGTATATATTATGTTATAAGGTATCTATTATGTAATATATCTGTGAAATTTATCACATCATAAAGTGGATAAGAATTAAGTATCACTGAAGTTGTATATGTGATAATATACAGATAGTTTATAATTTACAACATAACTGGTTAATCTAGTGAAGATCAAGTTATTGTTGAAAAAGAAATGATTCAGAATGGACAGTTGTCTATCAAGTATATTTACTACAAACTCTGTATTTAAGGATTGACATCCAAAAGGATTTGATGAGCATGTTGTTCATTAGGATGTCAAATCAATTCAGGTTATTCAGTTTTAGTGGGAGTTTGTTGTTATGCTTGAATGACATATATGGTTTTCGATTCAAGATTTTCAGTTTAAGGTTATTTCTGCAGAAATAAGGTTTCAGGCTATTCACATTCTGAATTGGTTAAGGTTGATCTCAATAAAGTTTAAGGTGACCAAATTGGAGATAGACAAGTGAATCACATTACATGTAATTTCCCTACTCATCCTCTTCATGATTTATGTCATTCAGTTATGTTTACATTGTGATTTATGTCGGTTTAGTTTCGATCAATGAGACGAATACTGCTTAAGTCCTTGTGGACATAATTGATGGACGAAATTGGATGATGACACAAAAGGTTAAGACAGCACAGTTTGAGTACTCACTTAGGATTTATCAATATATATTATTCGGGTACACATATAGTCCAAGTGAGAGATTGTTGGAATTAATTTAATTAATTACAATAATATACAGACTTATATGTGATATAAATATATATTGAGTAATGGACTGTCAATTATAAAATTAGACCCGTTACGAAGTGATCAAATTAAGTATTATTTACGGGTTCAATATGTGTCATGAGGAGTGGGACCTTTAATGTGTAGAATGTGTATTAATAACTTTATGATTTAGTGATGGTCTAAATTATATAAAGTTATCCGAATAATACAATTATGCTATTGATCCCCGGAAAACACAATTTAATACGATAATATTCTGCAAATAAGGGAATATCCGATATAAGCAAGTTCTGATTTTAGATCCATTAAAGATCCAATAAGAAAATGGTTTCTATATCCATTAAGGAATTAATTAAGTAATTGATTGATTAATTAATTAATTAATTAATTATGTATACAGGTGTCAGTTGAATCATTTAATCATGTATGGATGAAGCACCTACGTACATTTATTTTGATACAGAGGCGCTAGGCATTTTTTATTCACTGTACACATGAAGAGGCGTTTGTATAGATGTGCCTTTTGAATGTATGAATATATAAAGAATGATACAGAGGACTTTTAATATGCATTGACGCACACTCTCTCTCTTCGTTAAAAAGTATAAGAGTCATCTGTGGCTATATAACAAAAGAGAGAGAAACAGGGAGAGAATTAAGGTGTGATTAAAGAAAGCTTTGGTTCAGAATTTGACAATTCGGATAATTCGTTGTGCAGAAAATGTTGTCGTTGCCGCCTCTCTCGCTCTCTCCATCGGACTTGAGAGGGATTACTCGGAAACTAAAGGCTTCCGGTGATCAACGATGGTTGTGTCTCTCCGGAAGATCATAGCAATGAACCGAGGTAATTTAATTTTCAGATTAAGGGTTCTCTAGAAAATCTTGGATTAATTCAAGTTCTATCAATATGTTTTACTGACAAAATCAAAATCTCAGAAATTAACCATGTGTGCTAATTCAACCTCAGATCACTTAGTCCAACAACCTCGGATTGGACATCTTTATCTGACTCCTATGTAGGAGTATTAAAATGCTTGAATTCTTTGGAGAGGAATATAACAAGGTATTATCAAATCAACAATTCAGAACGAGCAATTGGGCTCTCTAAATTCCAATCCTCTTTGTGTAATTGAAATGAAATAAACACTTAAAAATGACTACACTCACCGGATGAAGCATGGGGAACACCATAGGACTTGAATGTAGGTGCAGAATCATAGATAGAACCCTTATAAGCCATGCCCTTTTTGGGATTGTACCGGTTCTCACCGACAGTGCCGGCCCACCGCCTCCCTTGCACGTGCATCTCACTATACCCTTCACCTTTGTACCACCCTTCTCTCTCCTCATTCTGTGCATACTCCTCCCACGTGTCAGACCATCGACTGGTTCCATCCGGCCGGAGCGGCAACGCTCCCACAAAAGCAGCAAAGGCCAGGTCGTGGTTGCCGCATAGGAACACGTGGCGCTGACGTGGATACTTCACCGGGAGCTTTATGAGAAAGTCGAGGACTTGGCGCGTGTGGGGCCCACGGTCGCAGTAGTCGCCGAGGAAGATGACGAGCGCGGTTTCGAAGGAGGCGGGGCCCACGACGGACTGGAGGTTGGACCAGAGGCGAAGGAGCTTGGAGTGGTAGCCGTGGATATCTCCCACGCAGATGACCGTTCGATCAGAGGGATCGGACGGTGCGGATTGCGCGCGTGAGGAAGCGGGGTCGCTGCTCCTCTCGCCCATTTCCCAAACGCTGTCAGAACTGAGAACTGAGAGGATTATCCATTTATTTATCCTATCCCATTGGAAACTGGCGGCAAAGAAATAAGAAGGTTTATTTGTTTGATGGACGGTACAGATGGTAGATGCAGAAGGATCCGGATCTGCTATTGTGCTACATGTGTAGCACGGATTTGGACGGTTCAGATTGACCGTTTCGTTATAATCGACTGTCAGTGATAAAAATCGGTAAATTTTATTTTTGAGGCACAAATCCCGATCCAATCAGACGACTCAGATGTTGTTGTGTAGCAGAGATGCTGCTTGAGATTTGATAGTGACTTACTTTGACCTCTTGTTGTTATTTTTATTATGCATGGCTAACGTATTATGCGTTTATTTATATTTAATTTGATCATTAAATTGATATTTAAGTTGCTTAATAAATTTTTCATATCAAAATCTTGTAGGAAATAAAATTTCGTGATTTTTAGAGCTTTCTTGCTATTTTTTAAATATTTTTTAAAAACAGCCCAGAAAATGACACTTTTGTAGTATTAAATCTGAACTGTTTTTAAAAAATATTTAAAAAATAGCTAGAAAGCTCTAAAAATCACGAAATTTGATTTCCTACAATATTTTCATATGAAGAATTTATTGAGCAACTTAAATCTCAATTTAATGACCTATATCTATATGCATAGTACAAAATGGGGTGTACTATGCATATTATTTTAGCCATGCGCATTTATATTATGTACTTTGACCTCTTGTTATTTTTATTATGTATTTTTCCGGGTTTTTTATGATTTGTTTTTTTATGAATTTAGTTTTGCTATGGATAGTAAATTGTGTTGAACGCACTGATGCTGGGATTCGCCTCTAAGGGTCTGCTCCAGAGAACTAAATCGGAAGGGAAGGAAAGGTAGGTTAGGGGAATCTCACGGTGTCACTTGCTCCAGCACGTTACAACGAAGGAAGGAAGAATGTTCTCTGGGTAAAAAAGTTCCATCGCGCAATAGATTTTCGTTCCCTCCCAAATCGGAGGGTACACCAGGTTAAGTCTGAGCCTATGTCGTAAATTCCAAATATGCCCTCCCAAAACCATTTTCTGCATCAAGCTCCGCACATATTAACTTTGTGCTAAAGGACAAAGTGGTCCAATAATATTTTCTAAATTAAAAAATCAATTTTGTTCCTTCCATCTTATTTGATTGGCTGGAGCAAGTAACATATTAACTTTTCTCTTATTCCTTACCTTAACTTACCTTCTCCACCATTCCTTAACCTCCCCTTTCCTCACACTCAATGGACTGGAGCACAGCCTAAAGTATAGACTATAGACTATAGAGAGACGCAGATTCAAATTTCACAAAATATATTTAAAAATAATTAATTTCAATACATTTAAAATAAATGTTGAGTAACAGAATTTCTATATAAAAATGGTTAATTGTGTATATTAAATGACTTAAAATGCAAAAAAAAAAAATTAGTATTCATATTATTACTGTTTAGAATTTAGATAATATACATATAATATGTTATGTTTGACGTAATTAATTAGTATTCACATAAGAACAAATACGTTGTTTCTTTATTTATTCAAACTAAAGTATTCATATAGTTTATTGCTTTAAATTCATATAAGTATACATATGACTTTGTTAAGTTTGGGATGATTAATTTGTATCCACATTGTATCAGTAACTGTGCATGTTATTTTATTTTTTAATTTATTCTAATCAACTCATTGAATTTATATAAAACATGCATTATTTTTTCATTTTTTTAGTACCTGACCTGATGATTGCAAGTATCATGAATAAGTTATTGAATGACTACTTCTCAATTATGTCATGAATAAGTACTCACTTCCTTTCAATCAGTATTTTTCGTTAAGGTTTTTAATTTTTCTTATTTTGAACAATTAAAAGATACAAATTTGAATTTAACTGCTTTGATTGCTGTTATTTTTAACAAATGAAAGATATTAATTTCTTTAGTTTTGTTAAAATGCCAATTATGTTTTTTATTCTTGTTACATGACTAATTATGCATGTTAAATTGTTAATTGTGCAGATAAACTGCTTTAGTATTTGGAGATGTATTTGGAGAAGTGCACTAAGAAAAGGCGATACTAAGCTTTGGGCATGTTAATCGGGTCAACTAGTGAGTGTCAAATTTGATATCTATGTACGTAGCGATGCATTAGCTTTTTTAAATTAGTAGGAACATAAAATGAAGTAGTGAACGCTCTCTATTTATTTTAAAAAAATTAGTAGGAACGGATCAATTTATATTTTTTGACATATGATGACTATAGTTTTATTATAGTAAATAAATTAATTTTTAATTGAGAAAATTCACGCTTCTAATCCTCAAATCTCTTTAAAAATCAAGTTGGTCTTTAAACTTTTATTTGCACAAATTTTGTTCCAAACTTAAAAAAATCAATTAGTTCGTAATTTTTTTTTTAAAATATAAATTGGACCCCAAATTTTTATTTGCACCAAATTAGTCTTTATTTTTTTTTAAATATTCAAATTATTTTTCAAACTTTTATTCGCACAAAATTAATTCATTTAACTTTTATTTAATCTCTAAATTTATATTTTTTATTTACTAATTAATAGAGCAAGACCATGGTAATATGCATAGGACAACCATTTCCGTTCTATACATGTTTAATTTGCTCAATAAATAGCGATTTAAGTTTCTTAATAAATTTTTCATATCAAAATCTTGTAGGAAATAAAATTTCATAATTTTTAGATATTTCTTCCTATTTTTTGAAAACAACTCAGAAAATGACACTTTTTAATATTAAACATACATGTTTTTAAAAAGTATTTAAAAATAACAAGAAAGTTCTAAAAGTAATTTGCTATGAAAAATTTATTAAAAAATTAAATCTTAATTTATTGAGAAAATTTAAAAAAATCAAATCTTAATTTGTTGAGCAAATTTAACATACATATAATATAAAAAATTGTCTTATATGCCTGGGGGCTGCTGGGCTGTGGTCATGGGCTGGGATTTGTTATGCCCCGACCATTCTCGATCATCCCACGGTACAGAAATACAGAACCATAGCAATATGCCGAATATCTCACGAATTCAGCTTCGACTGTTGGGTTCTCAGAAAAAAAGAAAGACGAAAGAACAAAACCACTAGACCAGAGAGCAGCTGCTTCTCAGAGCCATGGCGCGTCGCCTTTCTTAGCCGTGTTCGTCCTTGTTTCTCCTTCAACATGCGGTCCAAAGAGAAGATTTCCTACTTCTATGATGGTAAGTAACCCTCTTTTACCCCTTGTTTCTACCTCCTTAGCGGGATTCACCATTGTAATATGCCTCGCCTTTACACCGAGAACGAAATTTACCTAACACGCTGTAAATTAGTTCTCTATTCGCAATAATAAATGTTTTAAGTAACTAAGTCGCTGGTTTTGCAACCAGTATCAAGTGGACACCGGCCTTAAGCACTGAAAGGTAAACCTAGAATTTGGTACCTCCGAGCAAACACCTGGTGGGCGTTGGAGCCACACGTTTTCCCAAGTTTTTGAGCTTTTGGTTGGTAGTGATCAAAGACCTGGCCGATTTGTGCAGTTTCTAGATCATTTGAGCCGAATCAAAAG
Organism: Eleocharis quinqueflora; assembly: GCA_964058865.1. Taxonomy (NCBI): domain Eukaryota; kingdom Viridiplantae; phylum Streptophyta; class Magnoliopsida; order Poales; family Cyperaceae; genus Eleocharis; species Eleocharis quinqueflora. The sequence goes on from CAXKVX010000592.1 coordinate 115,811, forward strand.
CCACTTTGGATCATCTGGGATCAAATTAGTTCATCATTAAAGGAGTAGGGTCTTCGTATATGCTTGGGTCATTAAGTAGGTTTCATAAGGGGCTTAAGGTGTGCCTTGATCTAAACCCTAGAAAACAATGCCAGTTACTTTGCAGTTTTGAGGTTCAGTTCTGGAGTTATTGGGTTTGGCTGACTTTTTCTTTCTGAGGTAAATGGATCTTAGCCTTGCTGACCTAAATTTAGATGACATAGTTACTATTTAACTGCAATACGATGTATAAATCCTAATCAGCTCAGAAGGGACCTAATTCTGCTGATTACCAGGCTTATTTTCCTCCTCTATAATTATAATATATAATTCCTTTGCTTACATATCAATGAAATCAAACTATGCAGGAGACGTGGGAAATGTTTATTTTGGGCCAAATCACCCAATGAAGCCACATCGTCTTTGCATGACACACAGCCTTGTACTTTCTTATGGTCTTCACAAAAAGATGGAGATCTATGTTAGTCTTCCCCCTTTACTTGTTCTTTCTTTCTGTTCCTGTGATGAAAAAAGCTCTTTATTCAAGGGAATCTAACTCATGTCTCTGGTACAGCGACCCCACAAAGCATACCCGGTAGAACTCGCCCAATTCCATTCAACTGATTATGTTGAATTTTTGAACAGGATAACTCCTCACACACAACATCTCTATGCAAACGAACTTGCCAGATGTAAGCGAGAAATTTTCCTCAATTACCTACATTAGTTCTCTTACACATGTTGCTTGAATTAGCTACCATGCGTGTTTCGTCGAACTTTACTTTCGTTGCTTGAATTAGCTACCATGTGTGCCGTTGAACTATACTTTCTTAGGGAAGACTTGCATATTTTTATTTATTATTTCTTCTTTTCTTTTGTGCGTTGTAACAAAAATTGTATGAAAATTTGAGCAGATAACCTTGGAGAAGACTGCCCTGTTTTTGAGAACATGTTTGAATTTTGTCAAATCTATGCTGGTGCCACCATAGGTAAGCTCAATTCAATAGTGTTATTGCGTTTTCCGTTTTAACTTGTGTTTGAAACAACTAAAACAATGTTCTTTGCTATAGATGCTGCGAGGAGATTGAATCATGGAGTGTGTGATATTGCCATTAATTGGGCTGGCGGCTTACACCATGCTAAAAAATGTGAGGCATCTGGATTTTGTTATATCAATGACCTAGTTCTGGGAATTTTAGAGCTTTTGAAATATCATGCAAGGGTCCTATACATTGATATTGATGTCCATCATGGAGATGGGGTTGAGGAAGCCTTTTATTTCACTGACAGGTTTAAATTCTCTCTCAACATAAGTTCATTACTGATGCAAGCTTGGTTTGTTTATTGATGTTCTAATTTTGATAGGGTGATGACAGTAAGCTTTCACAAGTATGGTGATATGTTCTTTCCTGGAACTGGTGATCTGAAGGTATTTTATTTCACATATAGTTTCCTTGAGTGATTCCTCCACAAAAGTTCATAAGTAGTTTTTTTTGAGTGATTCTGTGTAATTTTATAGTATATTACATAAAGATAACTTAATGATTAAGGACCTTTTCTAAAATTGTATGTTGTTGGGAGGAAAACATGGGCATTGTGGAGATTGGGATGAGATACTATTTATGAACATTGTACTTGCATCTAACATGTATATCGTCTGTAAATTTCAAGGATATAGGCGAGAGGAATGGGAAATACTATGCTATAAATGTCCCACTCAAAGATGGAATAGATGACACCTCTTTTAACCGCCTCTTCAAGAGCGTAAGCGTTCACCTAATTTGAGATGACTTCAGTGAAAAAAGATATCAATTATGATCTGAGTACTTTATATTAGCAATGCAGGTTATATCCAAAGTTGTGGAAACATACGCCCCAGGTGCTATTGTTCTTCAATGTGGCGCTGATTCATTGGCTGGTGATCGTCTCGGCTGCTTTAATCTCTCCATTGAAGGTCTCTTATTTTTGTATAAGCAGATCTTGGTTTTGATGAATTTGTACAAATAAAACCAACTTGTGGTCCCTTCTGTATAATCAGATTTTGATATCATCTGATCATCGTTCATGTATTGTGGTATTGCATGCAGGGCATGCTGAATGTGTGAGATTTGTGAAGAAATTCAACATTCCTTTGCTGGTTAGCTTGACCATGTTTTAATCTAGCTTTAGATTATCTGTCGACACATTTCTATGTTGTTAACATTCATCTATTTGTGATGTGTATAACATGAAAACAAATATTGCAGGTGACAGGAGGTGGGGGCTATACTAAAGAAAATGTAGCTAGATGTTGGACTGTGGAAACTGGTGTTTTGGTAGACACCCCGCTTCGCAACGGTATCCACTTTTATTTTATTCTAATCTTCTTCTTTTTTCATCTTTGTCTAATTCTATGAAATTTATGCTCGTTTCTTTTCTGTGTAATTGCAGAGATTCCTGACAATGACTACAGCGAGTACTTTGCACCAGAATATACCTTGAGGATTCCAAATAGTAGCATAGTAAATTAACTTCCTCAAATTTCCTAATTTATCACTCAAATATATATGAATAATTACTGAAAGAGATTTGTTAAAACTGTGCAGGAGAATTTAAATAGCAAGACATATCTGAGCCAAATCAAAGTGCAGATAATGGAAAGGTTGAGATGCATACAACATGCTCCTGGAGTTCAGATGCATGAGGCACCATTATCTCCATCCTTCCATTTATTAATTTATATATATAAGCTTATAAAGTTCTTTTTTGAAGATAATGATAAACATGAGAATGAATGCTCAAGTTGTAAAATAATTATCATGCAGGTCCCGCCTGATTTTTTGATCCCTGAATCTGATGAAGATGAGCAAGATCCTGATGAACGTGTTAATCGTAAGTACCTTTTTTGCATAACTAGTGCCAACAATTGCTACTAATTACAATGGGACTCACTTCCATTTAAACTGTGTGTTTGTGCATGTGTGTGTGTGTGTTTCCAGAACACACAGAAGACAAGCATATTCAGAGAGATGACGAGTATTATGATGGGGATAATGATAACGATCATAACATGGATGATGCACCTTGATTTCTGTATCTAGTCTTAGTTTTTGGTCTAACTGTAGGGTTTAGTTACATACATTGGACATGTATGCATAGTTGTAATAATTACTTTATAGTTGGTGTCTTTTCAGCAACAGTATTTTCTTCTGTTGTTTACTGATGACATATGGTGGTGAGTGATTATAGTGAGCCAGTATACGTTGACATCACAAGTGTGTGCACGTGAAATCCTTTCTCTATCTGCTTATTGGTGGCATTGAGACGGAAAAATGGATAAGGTGAGAATTGACAAGCCTATCAAAATTTGAAAAGCAAATACAAGCAATATTTTTGAGGCTGTGCACAGCCCAGCCCCATTCTAATTTAGTGACCTCTAACTTGCAACGTCAATGATTTTGATATCTCATTTTCAACAAAGTCGTCTATTTGTGGCTACTATCTGTTGTGTGAAGGCTTTGTAATACACAACGCCTATCAATAGCTACACAATCGTTGTTATGCACGCTCCCATCTCATTGGTCATTACACGTTGCTTTTTGCAATATTAATTATTGATACAAGTTATAATTATAATTGTGTGGTGTCAGCACAATTCTTATAATTACAGGTAGTACCCATCATTTGACATTGGAAATCAAGACACGCAACACTTGGTATAATATCTTCCCTGAATTTATGCTGACTATTATGTCATAAACAAATGTTAATTGACTTTGTGTTTATAAGAAAGTTAATATCTCAAGTTAATATCTCAAGTTAGTGGTAAATAATAAAGATGCATGATATATCAACTTGCATTATGGACGCGTCAAATCTTTTTTTTTAATTCATTGGACACGTCAACTTAATTAAACGATATGCAGTAATAAAAGATTTCTACAAAAAAAACTATAAAAACTAGGATGGAAACCGACATTTTGCGGCAGGAAGGGTTAATGATTAAATTGATATTTGTAGTGTGTTTGATATGTTTAGAAATGTATTGTAGACTGTAGAGTGCGTTTGCAAACGTGTTAAAGCATCTCTATTTCTTAAATTTTTGTAGTTCTTAAATAATTGTCACATCAGTTTAGAAATTTTTTTTTTTTTTAGTTTTTAAACATTTCATCTCTGAAACTAAAAAAAATAGAATTTTTTAATTGCAACATCAGTAAATATTACTAGTGTTGTGGGAGATCGATCAATTTTAGCCAATAATTAAGGCATGTCATAGTTTATAAACTTTAGAGCAAAGTTGCTAAATAAGAAACTCTGGAGTAAAATTACTAAATAAAAAACTCATCTACATTTCTGAAACTCATTTAGAAACTGTCACGTCAGATTAGAAACTCCAAAAATTTCAGAGATGAAGATTGTGGAAGGAAACCAATAAGGTAAGACAACTAATAATTAGAAGTAAATGCAAATGGTTCGGTAGTCTAGTGTTAGTTAGGATTGTTCACGCAACATCGTTTCATCTTTTTTCTTTCGTCACGAAATGAAAACAAAACGGTATAAACCAGAACAAATATATGAACGTAATTATATAATAATTTATTAATATAAAATACTACATGATAATCAAATAAGAACACCATTTTTTGTATAAAGATAGTTAAGCAAAAAATAAGTCAAATATTACAAATTTGCGATAAAAGCTATATCTCTATTAATATTCGATTCCCCACCGAAAAAATTGAGATATGATAACGAATGATACATTTATCGGGTGTAGGCTTTACAATATAGCAAAAATTAAGCACTTGGGCAATGTAAATCGATCCCAATATCACATGCCAGTTAAAAGTTAGAAATCGGCAAGAAGTCAAGAACATGATCGTTAATACATAATTATTATTGGAAGCTGATACGTAGATAACATATTTAATATTGATTATTGATATTATTTTTATTATGCATCTTTAGTTGAGTTATCATGCATATTATTTGAGTTATCATGTATGTTATTTTTGTAATGAAATAGTTATACATGTTGTCGATTTTATTATGCACATTTAGTTGAGTTATCGTGCACATTATTTGAATTATTATGCATGTTATTTTTTGTAATGAAATAATTATACATGTTATTTTTTGTACTGAAATAGTTATGATATAACATGCATAATAACTCAAATAATATGTATGATAAACTCAATTAAACATGCATAGTAAAATCGATATCAATAATTAATATTAAATGTAGTATTATTATCAATAATATCCATTATTATTTACTAACCACCAGAGGCGATGAGGACATGAGGTGAATTATTATTTACACTTTATTAGCGGTAAATTATATAAACGAAATTAGGAGCAGGGGACCAGATCACAAGGATTGAACAAATAAACTAAAGGATTAATTAAAATCTCAAACAAATGTTAGTAGCATGCTTTCGACGGCGCACAAGCTCATAAATAGGGGTGCAAGAAATATTCGTAGTTCGTGATTTGTTTGTGTTCGTCTCGTCAAAAATTCGTTATGAACTCGTTCGTTACTAGCTCGAACTGTTAACGATACGAGCTGGTCAGCTCGTTAAGTTAACTAGCCGATCTTGTACTCTATACAGCTCGGCTCGTTAACGAATCACACATGTTATATAAAGTTAATTGATAGATATTAATATGTAACTGCAATAGTTGAAGTACAAGTTGCACAATATTAATTAACACATAGTCTAAGGGTGTCAAAAATATTCGTAGCTCGTGGCTCATCCGTGTTCGACTCGTCAAAAACTCGTTATGAACTCGTTCGTTATCAGCTCGTTCGTTAAGTAACGAGCCGATCTTGAACTTGGCTCAGCTCGTTCGTGTTCGACTCGTTTGCACCCCTACTCATAAATATTATAGAAAGAAAATCCGAGCTGGGTCATTAACTTTGTCAAAAGAAAATCAACGAGTCAAAAAGTAGATAAAGAAAATCAACGTGTTCGTGTTCGTGTTGGACTGCGCGCATTCTTCTGAATGTTTCTGTCCTACACGCTATCCTGAATATTTTACATAGAATGAATGGAATGCATACTAAATAAAATTGATGTACAAACTAACTATTTCAACTTTGGTTTTGCATTGTTAAAAGTCTGGTTTGCACATAATTCATGAGGTGTAGAGTAAATAAACATGTGGTCAGACTAAAAAAAGATGTTCAGAATAGTTGAAAAATGTATTCATACTAGCTGTTTCAAGTAAGTTTTTGCACTGTTTCAAGTTTGTTTTGCACAAAATGAATAAGGTGCATACTAAATAAAATAGGTGTACAGACTAAATATAACAGGTGTTCATACTAGTTATTTCAAATATGTTTTTACACTGTTTCAAGCATTTTTTTTTAGAAAATTTGAGCAAAAAACGTGCAGAAGGACCAAAAAAAATGTGATTTGGAGGCTTTAGAAGCGTTTTTGGGTCAAAACAGCATCGTTACGAGCTTATAGTCTGATTTAGCATGTACGTCGTGTCATGCCATTTTTTAAAAATGCTAATACACGTGAATCAGAGTTACAATCAAAATTACGTCTGTTTGAAGATCAAACATTATTTTGTGCTTGTTTTTTTTGTCAATAACATTTGAAACGATTAAAATGTGTTCATACAAACTAAGAATGTGGTCGTACTAACTCATTTGATGGTCATACTTAGTGTTTACCAAACGGGCGGGCACAGGTTGCACGGGTACGGGTTACACAGGTGGGACGGGTTAAACATGGCGGGTTGAATTTGGGATGATGACCCAAACCCGCCCATTAACTCGTCGGGTTGAGCGGGACATGTTGGGACGGGACGAGTACGGGCGGGTCACTGGTTGGGAGGGGTTGTGGCGGGTTGGGGGCGAGTTGGAACAGGTTGGGGACGAGTTGGGGCAGGTTGGTATGGGTTGGGGGCGGGTTAGGACGGGTTGTGGTGGGTTGGGACGAGTTAGGCAGGTTGGGACGAGTTAAGGGCGGGTTACGTGCGGGTTACGAGTTACGGGTACGGGCAGGGGCAGGTTGGAGATGGGTTCGGAAGGGACGGGTTACCACGGGTAAAATTTCGAAGACGACCCAAATCCGTATGAAACCACCCTTGGCAAGGGTATGGGCGGGCACGGGCGAGCGACGGGGGCGAGCGGACACAGGTCGAGTTGACCTATACGAATTTTGCACAACACTAGTTATACTAACATCTCAGGTGGTCATACTAACTAATAATGTGATAATAGTAACTAATGATGTATGTGTTTATACTAGCTCTTCTGGTTGTCATACTAAATAAAATATGTGGTCATACTTACCTCTCAGGTGGCCGTACTAAATGCTCAAGTGCTTATACTAAGGATGTGGTCATACTAGCTCTTCTGATGGACATACTAAATAAAATATGTTATCATACTAATTAAGGATGTAGTCATACTAACTCTTCTGGTGGTCATACTAAATAAAATAGGTGGTCACACTAAATAAAATATGTCGTCATACTAACTGCTTAAGTGCTCTTACTAACTAAGGATGTGGTCATACTAGCTCATCTGATGGTCATACTAAAAAAATAAGTTGTCATACTAACATCTTAAGTGGTTATACTAACATTCAAGATGTTTATACTAATTTTTGAAGTGTTTATAGTAACATCCAAGGTGTTAATACTAATTTTTCATGTGTTCATACTAACTACTCAGATGTTCATACTAACTACAATGTGTTCATACTAACATCAGAGGTATTCATATTAGATGCACATTTATATTTTCATATTCCCCTTCTCTTTCTTTTTTTTTGTGAAATATATAACATTCATGGTGAATACAAAGAAAGTCAGAGGCAATAGATTGTTCGTTGCCTTTCGGTTTTGTTCTCAAATCTGCCATCACTTCCTCATTCTCAGATCTTTCATCACTTTAAACATTATTTTTGTCTTTGACAATTTTCTCGTCATTTCTAATAATCTCTCGTCGAAGAGAAGGTAGGAAAAGAAAGAATGTTAAAAGAAAGGAAAATGAAGAAGAAAGATGCAGTTGAAAGAGAGAAAATAATACAAAAAAAAAGATAAAGTAGGAAAGAGAGTGAGGTACAGGAGCGAGAGACAAAATGTTATTGAAAATTTAGTAAACCTTTATTAGGGGATGAGGTCCGTTACTTGCCATACAAAATTTAACTAAGAATCCACTGGTTATTGAAAATATTGGAGTTGGTGGGACCTCCCCCAGTTCCCCCTCCTTCTGCCTCTGAACAAGAACGAAACGGAGATTTTCATTTCTTTTACAAATAATTGTGCAAAATATCACATGATTTTGTATTTTGTTTGTTTGTGATAAATGAAACAATGAACGAAATGAATTATTTAAAATAAAACGAAAAGAAAATGAAAGGAGCTATTTCATGGCTTTTCTCCACATTAGACACCCTTAGTGATAGTTAATTAGAATGACTTTCATGAAGTATTGAGTTCAATTATTTGTGAGCACAAAAGTTTCGCATCTTTAGAGAAACTGAGAACCCAATATATCTGAAAATAATTAGAAGTAAATCATGGAAATGCATATAAATTTATTGCATGAAAATCATGAGAAATACTGCACTGGAAATTACATACTGGTATGGATAAGTGAAACCAATTACAAATAAAAACCTGATATGGATACAAGTTCAATGAATTTTGTACAATCGATGAAGAGATGGATATAAGTTTTTTTCTTATTCATTGTCCGTAGGCTTACAACAAACACACTCACGAAAATAAACTTGAAAAAATTCCTAAAAGTAGCGGGGCTTGAACCCCAGACCTCCCCCATGGAGGCCTTGTACCTCACCACTACACTAGGTAGGGTTTGGCAGAGATGGATACAAGTTGAAGCCAGTCATGCAGTCAGATGCTAATAATCTTTGATTCGAGTTTTGTCCGGGTTACGGGTCATTTTGGTTCAGATAAATTTGTATTCGTATATTTGTTATTTGTCGATTTATTCAGATTCGGATATTTTTCGAATACGATTTACTATGGATTTAAATCATTCAATTTTATACTTTTAATAGGTGCGAGTTGGTTTTAGATGCCAGGTTTATCGAGCGGACTTTTTCGATCGGGTCAAACTTTGTCAGATCTAGTTGTCTCAGATCGGGACAGGTCAGACTTGGATCGCACATGTATCGTTCATGTTCGAGTTACGAATCTTCTCGAATCGAATCAGATTGGTTTTAGATTAGTTTGACTTTATCAAAATATTGAATCCGATCGATCTTGTCGAGTTATGTCACCTCTAGATATAGTGTTACATTTTTCCCATGTGAATAATTTAGCTTTCTTTGGTGGAGAGTTGCAAACTTGGAACTCACGTACAGTTGGTGCATGTACACTCAATAATTTAGCTTTCTATCTCTATACAATTTGGACGGTCCAGATCGTTTCAGTGCAGGAATTAGTGGATTAGATTTATCAACAAGTCACTCGGCTAAGCTCTGCGTGACGTACAAACAAAGCCCAACTGGTTCCTAAATTTCCAAAATGGTTCCTTCACGGCACCGTTTTAACTCGAGGCAGCCCATAGATATTTTTGTTGTTGTTAATAAAGTGTAAAAATTTGAGTATTTCAAAAGATGTATAAGTCGAGTATTCTAATTTATTTGAATCGTTTAATTTATCGAGATTGTTGAAAATTAATTCATTAAAAAACGCAATAAAAGTTAAAGTGAATCACTTTTTATCAATCTCGATGAATTAAACGATACATATAAACTAGAGTATCTAATATATTCATCTTTTGGAGTATCGAAGTTTTTGCCATAAAAATAAGAATGAACGATCTAACTTTATTTTTCAAAAGACAAATATTTTAGTACATTTAAGATAAATATACTAGATACTTAGAATTTATCTCAATCGTTTGATGCATCAAAACCCACACTATGAATCAATAAAACGATCTAGAGTGAGAAGTATTTAGTATACCTACTTTTATGTCCCCAACTTTTTTTTCTTTCAAAAATATTCTATTTGTAGATTTCAAACATGTGATTTACCACACAAAAAATGTAATCCTGAACTATGATACCAAGAATTAGTTCTGTACATAATTAAATTTGAATAATATTGTTTATCACTTCAAAATTTTGTTTAGATTTCTTTCAATATAGATTTATATTTTCCTTGAAAAAGGTGAACCTACTTGATTTCGAAAAATAGAATTAAAGTAATAATTAACGGGATTACTTAAGCTACAATGAACAATTCTCATTATTTTTTTCCTTAGATAGATTGGAAAGTAATTAAGCCGTGCCAAATAACGACTATTTAATTAATGCCACAAATGAGCGAATTTAAATGGTTTCTCATAATTTGTTGGCGCTGCATTCCTATTTATATTTTAACATATATATTTTCAATGGGCATATATTTAAGGGAAAAATTTTAGTACACTAAAAATATTTACACTAGATATTTCGAGTCACTCAGGATTATTAATTACATCAAGATCTGCATTATAGATCAAGATTGAACGATTCGGAGTGATTTAGAGTACCTAATGTATCTATCTTTGTATACTCAAATTTTTTCACTATATTATTTATTGTAGAAAGCATGTGAATAATATATGTTGATATAAAATTAATATATATATATATATGAATAATTACGAACTAAATAGAAACTTTTGGAGAATTAATTTAAAAGCAGAAAATTCTAACAAGACATTCGTAATATTAAATTTGTTATAAGACCCTTGTCCTTAACTTTAAATGCTTAATAAGAAAAACTTTAAAACATTAAAGTATGCTATTGAACATGTGGTTTATAAGTCATGTACATATAGTTCTGTACTATATAAATATCTGAAACCGAATATACAATCTATAAATCAGCAAATAAAAACACTGCTGAAATATATGTAGAGCATAATTGACGTTTCCTGCATTAACAAACTTAAAAAGTTCTTTAAAAGGCTAATTTTTTATATTTATAACTTAGAAGGATAATTTCGCAAAAAGGCCCAGAAAATAATAAAATATGAGGTAATGCGTATTTTATCCGTGTGAAATTTATTTGGTTTTGTTGTCCGTTCTTATTTCGTGCGTGCGTGGTTGGAGAACGGAGAGCATACCTTTCTTCATTTCTTGGCGTTTTAACTGGACCCTCCATTCCTACTCCCGCTTCTCAATTCCAATTCATTTCGCTTTTCATCTCCTTCGCTGGAGTACGATCTCCCTGTTCATTGTGTCTAAGACTGGACGCAAGGTTTGTTTCTTTACATTTTCACCAATTTTGTTCTGGTTTTTCTTTCTTTTTTTAATTTTGCGCTGCGATTCAACCGTACTATAGCTTTTTGGCATGTTGAGTGAAGGTTTAAAAAATTGCTTAGGGTTCAAATTGGTTCAAATTAGAGGAATAAAAGAAACTTTTTGCAATATGTCGTGTCCATAAAATAAGATCCTTTTGTGACTCGCAATGAAAATTATTGTGATCTGATGGTATTACCCAGGGTTGTAAAATGCGGATTTGGATATGCATGTAGAAGGGCACCGCATAAGCGGGATGCAGCCACATATGCAAATTTATATTCGGTTTCATATGTGCGGTGGAGTTTTTAATTTTATCAAGAAAATAAAGAATATAAAACATAACTTATGCAGAATGGAGCAAAAAAGAAGAAATGTAAATAAATCATGACACTATGGTCCCGTAGTTAGGAGATCGAATATTTTCATTTTGTACCTAAGCATCTGCATATTTTACTATGCGTTCCGACACATATTATTATTCATCAGCATATCCGCCTATGCAGACCGCATATGCGCCTGCATAATTATGTCCGCATAATAACTACGCATATTAATTTCATCACATGTAACACCCTGCATATGCGTAAGCGGCCGCTTGGACCGCATTTTACAACGCTAGTGTTACCCCAAATAGATCGACTTCCAACAGAACATTTCATAGAATTTGTTGTAGTTTAATTTTAATTAAATCAGGTTCCGTTATTTGAATGAGGCACCAATGCTTTAATAATTGAATAAGTGATGCAAATCACACGGGTCTGTTCATTTTTGTGCATATATTAGACCTTGTCTCTGTAATCCAGAATTCTTTACTTCCAATTGTTCAATTTTGGGTCCGAATTCAACAAACCAATATATCTAATTATGCTGCTCTTATCTGTAGGCATATAAACTGTTTGTTCAGCAAAATTTTCTCATGGCTATGGGAATATCAGAGATTTCTCTAAATGCTACTACTAGGTTATATTCTCAGCACTTCTATACCACCTCACCATTTATTTCACCTCTGAGAAAAAGTACGAAGGTTGATCAAAGAAGATCTTTACATACTAGATTATGGCAGACTTCTGAACAACCCCACAAGTTCACAAAGATAAATTTGCGCCAACTTTTCCAAAGCCGTAATCAATTCACAGAGTGCCACTGCCAACGAGCTGGTGATATTGCTAATTTGTCACATGATGAAGCAAATGGCACATGGGTCAAAGGTGCCGTGAGTAAGGCAAGTCAGGTTCTTGGTTCATCAAATGGACAAAGTGGTACTGCATTTGAGAATGGATCTGCTAAACATGGTGAAGAATCTATGCTTGGTATGCCCGAACCGACTAGTGATGTGAAATCAAAGAAGAGAAGAGCAGGCAGTTTAGTTGAGGAAGAAGCATGGAGGTTGTTAGTGGAATCCATGGTTTACTACTGTGGTACCCCAGTGGGTACAATTGCAGCAAATGACCCGTTGGATAGCAATAAGTTAAATTATGATCAGGTCTTCATACGGGACTTTATACCTTCTGGCATCACTTTTCTTTTGAAGGGAGAGTATGAGATTGTTCGCAACTTCATCCTTCACACTCTCCAACTTCAGGTACTACTTTTTGTATTTGATAAAATTAGTATATGGGCCTTTTATTTTTGCTGTGTCAGAATGTAGACAGTATTGCAGGTTTTTATGTCCTTGTAGTTATACTCAACATTCCCAAGTACCAAAACTCTTCACATAAATCTGAAAAAGGTACCAAGCACCCGTTTCATTGGTCATGTAAAGTTTACACAAGAAAAGGAAAAGACCTGAGGTGAACGATACCCAAAGCAACTATCCAGCCACTAGCCAGCTTCCCTGTTGACTATTGTGCCTCAATCTTTACTCTATTGCCTGGCAATAAATTGGTACAGCCAGTACCACTTAATTCGTTAGATAACTTCCCTTGAGGTTATTGATTATGTTCCGAGCACAAATTGAACCAAGATATAGCGACTTATATATAAATGTGCGGTTATACTTTTCCTTATAATTTTTGAGAACGGGTTGATAAGATGGAAACAAGTAGCTGACATTCTATGCTACAAAAAAGCCCCACAAAAGTTGAAGGATAAGTTCTATAGAACGGCGATCAGACCTGCAATGTTGTTTGGAGCAAAAATGTTGGGCTACTAAAGGCAACCCATACAAAAAATAAGCGTGACAGAGATGCGTATGTTACGGTAGATATGTGAGCATACAAGGAGACACATTAGAAATGACGAAATACGTGAAAGGTCGGGTTGCACCGATTGAGGAGAAACTTATCCAACATCATTTGAGATGGTGTGCAGATGCGGATCTAGAATTTTTTCAAAGTGGTTCAAAATTTAGGTCTTTTTAGGGTGGTTCAAAATGAGACATTTTAAAAATAAATAAATCATATTATAAGCATATTTTTTAGATTTTTTTCAATTACATATTCAATTTTGAAAAAATCACCCTAGTTCTTAGTGGCTCTGCATGGTGTGGGCATATCCGGCAGTGACCTTTTGATGCCTCGATACGTAGTGGAGTTTTAAGCTGCATTGAAAACACGAGAACGAATAGGGTCGACCGAAACTAACATGGGATGAAACAGTAAAAAGAGACTTGAAGCATGGAATGTCTCCAAATAGCTAGTGTCAAATACGAGTGTATGGAAGTTAGCGTACCAGAACTATGACATAGACTAAAATTTAGAAGTAGTGATATAGTTGTACGACTTAAGTCAGGATTAGAGACGTAAAACGCTAATCTAAACTTATGATTTACAGAATAGCGTATTATTATTATTATTATATTTTTTTTAAATAAGTGGAGAGCGTCACCACTTTATTTTTATAACAAAAACAAAGTTACACCCAAAATAGAACACTCAACATATCAACAACCATCACAAACTTACCCTCTATATCTTATACTATCCTAAAACCTCTCGATTAAATCTAAACCCCAACAAAAATTTGCAAAAATAGCAAAAATTCTAATATCAACCCAATAGACCGTAACAATATAACCACCCTTGATTCCATAGAACTATCTTCTAATAATATCCCATTTTATGCGCTAATTGACTGACAACTGAGTATCGGCATATCTTGCATTTGCAAGCAAGGCTTCTTGTACCTATATCAACTGTCGTCGCAGTTGCTTAGCCAATTGTCGCACACAAACTCAATTGAAATCCGTCCGAAGTTCGTACGGTTTATATCTCTGCTGCATAAACCCCGAATCGCGCTTCGTCGGAGCTCGGCCACGCTTTGCTCACACCCACGAGCAAGTTGTTAAAAGCACTCAATCCTCACAGCAAATACAATCAATCCCGACCACTCCTGGCATATTTCTCAGCTCACCATCAAATCTGAGTTCTACATAGTACCTTACCCAGACCAATCTCAGTGTCATCCCTCACAACCATCTCTGCCCTTTCTCACCCTGACTCAGATATGCCAGTTTTTGTGACAGATCACATCCCAGCATCAGCATTAGAGCACTTCTCTTATCATCAATCGATCAGATCACATCCCAGCATCGATCAGCCGATCAACGCACTTCTCAGCACCAATCTGTCGTTCAGAGCACTTATCGGCATCGATCTCAGCATCAGTCAATGATCAGAGCACTTCTACACATGTTCTTGATCAACGGTTTCAGCATCTCATCATCGATTGCAGCATCAGGTCTCAGATCTCGCACCTCGTCAGAAACCCTCTATGACCCGGAACTAGGGGGAGAAGAGAAGATAGAAGAGGGAAGTAGAGAGAAGAGGGGGGAGAGGGGAGGAAGGGGGAGGGGGTGGGGGTGGAGGCGGGGGAAGGCTGCATGCGAACCCCTGCCTAGGGTTTCGATCGCCTGTCTTGTCTCTTTTTTCGCACTTTCAGAATGCCGAGTTTCTTTTTACTTTCAATCAAAAAGTTGGATAATTATTATTATTATTATTATTATTATTATTATTATTATTATTATTATTATTATTATTATTATTATTATTATTATTATTATTATTGTTATATTATTATATTAGTATTATCATTATTACTATTACTATTTTACTATTTATTATATTATTTATATTGATTTTTCATTATTCAGATTGGGTTTCATTTCTAGCCTGCCCCATTTGTTTGGATTAAAAGCTTTGTTGTTGTTTTTTAACTGAATATTTTTAGTTGACTTAAAAAGCTTATGCATGATGGCTGCTGTATGTAAAAATTTATAATATGATGCTCTTCTTTGCAACTATGAGAATTGTATTGTTGGCAGCTGAACTGTAGTACTGGATATAATTTGCGAAGTACCTCTTCACATGTGGGTGTTCTTATTTTACTATATTTGATGGGATGTAGAGTTGGGAGAAAACAATGGATTGCCATAGTCCAGGACAAGGGCTGATGCCAGCAAGCTTTAAGGTGCGCACTGTGCCTCTTGATGATGATGAAAATGCAACCGAGGAAGTTCTTGATCCTGATTTTGGTGAGGCCGCTATCGGCCGTGTTGCCCCAGTTGACTCTGGTATATGCCTTTCTTCATTTATTTTTCTTGTATATGATTTGTAAAATATGGATATAATGGCATGTAATTTCCCAATTGCCTTTCTTCATTTATTTATCTTGTATACGATTTGTAAAATATGGATATAATGGCATGTAATTTCCCAATTGCTGGTTTTTTAATTAATAAATAAATTGTTGATGCAGGGCTATGGTGGATTATATTGCTGAGGGCATATGGAAAATGCTCGGGAGATCTGTCAGTTCAGGAGAGAATTGATGTTCAGACGGGAATAAAAATGATATTGAAGCTTTGCTTGGCTGATGGTTTTGATATGTTCCCTACCCTACTTGTTACTGATGGTTCTTGCATGATAGATCGGCGAATGGGTATTCATGGCCATCCACTGGAAATTCAGGTACATTATATCCATCTTTAGTTTTCATTTTCTTTTTGGAAATACGAATTAATGATAAAAATATTGTGATGTGCATTTAGGCTCTGTTTTATTCTGCTTTGATGTGCGCACGCGAAATGCTCACACCTGAAGATGGCTATGCAGACCTAATCCGTGCCCTGAACAACCGTCTGATCGCACTCTCCTTTCACATAAGAGAGTACTACTGGGTTGACATGCAGAAACTGAACGAGATTTACCGGTACAAAACCGAAGAATACTCATATGATGCAGTTAACAAGTTCAACATATATCCTGACCAGATACCTCCCTGGCTGGTGGAGTGGATGCCAAGCAAGGGTGGGTACTTGATTGGCAATTTACAGCCAGCTCATATGGATTTTCGATTCTTCTCATTGGGAAATTTGTGGTCTATAGTTAGTAGTTTGGCTACAACGACCCAGTCACATGCTATTTTGGATCTGATCGAGGGAAAATGGTCTGACTTAGTTGCCGGAATGCCTCTTAAGATATGTTATCCTGCACTTGAAGATCAGGAGTGGCGCATCATTACTGGATGTGATCCAAAAAATACGTAAGTTTTTACATTCACTTTCTTTTTTGCCTTCTTTTTTAGCAGTATACTTCAATTGTTGCATCTTTTGTTTTGCAGGCCTTGGTCTTATCATAATGGAGGTTCTTGGCCAACACTACTATGGCAGGTCAGCTAATAATTTAGTTCTTAATTTGAGCAAGAAATTCTTGTTACAAAACTTCAAATTCCCATGTTATCCATCTGGCAAAGAATTTCTAAAGATCTCTGGACTTTCTTTTTATTTGTATTTGCAGTTGACAGTTGCATGCATTAAGATGGATAGGCCAGAGATAGCTGCAAGAGCTCTGGAGATAGCTGAGAAACGCATATCATTAGATAAGTGGCCTGAATACTACGACACCAAGGGTGCACGTTTGATAGGGAAGCAAGCACGTTTGTACCAGACTTGGTCCATTGCCGGTTACCTTGTAGCCAAGCTATTGCTCGAGAAACCTGATCTAGCCAAAACACTCTGGAGTGAAGAGGATGCTGAGATCATTAATGCGTTTAATGTCATGGTGGACCCCACCAACCCACGCAGAAAGCGTGGTAGGAAGGTGTTGAAGAAAACCTATATCATATAATTTCAAACTCACAATTTTGCAGTTTGTTAGTAGAGAAGGGTTTGCCTTGTAAATAAGTAGTACGTAATGACGAGACAGAGCATAAGATATAATTTTATCTGGTAAGATGCTATTATTCTGATGCATCCTCAGGTTACTAATGAGCCAAAATCATTTGTAAGCAACTAAACATTCTTTGATGCGATTTTCAGCACCATCTTTGGAGTGTGGTATATGCAAATCTGAGTTCTGGTTTTAGAATAGTCCCATTTATTATCTTTGTTATCAGTGTACAGTTTGGTGTTCTGTGCCATATATTCCTGGGACTACAGTCTACAAGCCAATGGGACCAGTTTACATGCCTGTGGCATGGTTGGGTAGGAGAGGCAACGCCGATCTGATTCGTACAATTCAGCAAAATAGAATAATATTGAGACATAGGATACTTCATTTGAACCCAAGACAACGTGCTCACTGTCACGAGGGCTATCTTTAAATAAAAGATTGGGTAATCAGAGAGGCGTGTGAATTTTCTTTGGCACTTTGCGTAATTTAAGATTCTAGCTACCAGTTCCACAATGATATACTTCTCCAACTGAGCTCTTCTTCCCATTGCAAACAGAGATAGCAGAGTTCCAGATCTGCTTTTTATCTATACTTAAATATTAAAGGAGCCAAAACAATAAACAACAGGATTGCTGGGATCCCTAATCTAGGTGCAACATGATGCTTTTAGGATGAATCTAGTAGTTATCACTTGCAAAATGTATCCCAATCGTACGATAGTGCATTAGTGTAATGATAAACTATGTTACTTAGAAGCCAGTTTCAGATTTGGTTCAACCAAACCGATAAAAAGAAACATCGCTTTTGGAACAGAATAACATTTAATCATTACCATAGCAATCCAAACCGTATAAAACAGTCAGATCTTGGGTACTCCCAGGAAAAAAAAGCTTTCTATAAGATGCAAACTTACGGCTGAGATTAACAACTTTATAAACAACTACGCTACATGAAAACTAAAACCATAAAGACAGTATTGACAAAGGTACTGGCAAGCTTAGCGTACATCAATCGTATCTGCATCCATTAGCCACTTTGACCCTAAATTACAAACTTGCAACAGGAAAAAAGGGCATAGCAGCTTAAACCTAACATACCTGCCATTCTGCCAAGACTATTATATCACATTTTCCTAGAACAACTCAAATTCTATGTTATCTCCATTACTCCCGAAATCTAAACACTTACCTTCTCTTTTCTTTTTTACCAGACCCAAACTACCCACATCCTGATTTCTTGGCGTCTCAGGTGGAATTGCACACCGTATCAAGGCCCAATTCAATCCATCAAAGAAAGGGTGCTGTTTGATCTCAGCGGCACCTCTTAACGACCCAATTCTATTCTCTGGCTCTTTAACAAGTAACCCTCTTATTAAATCCTTCGCATGGTAACTGACACTTGGGCTGTCAGGAAATTTCAAACTCTGAGAAATCACATTAGCCAAGGTTTCTTCGTTCCCAGTTCCCTTGAAAGGCGTACGGCCAAACAACAGCTCATACAAAAATATCCCAAAAGTCCACCAGTCAACCGAACTGCCATGCCCATCTCCTCTAATTATTTCAGGGGCTAAATACTCGTGTGTTCCAACAAAGGAATTTGACCGTGCATCAGTAGGTTCAACAACAAGCTGGGGAAGTGAGCCGATTTGGTGACCTGAATCAATTTTAGATCTGTTCCGAGCAGTATGAGAGATCAAACGGGGAGTGAAGCATGGGACTTGGGGCCAAGAGGGTGTAAGGCAAAGTGGGTCCATGCAACTATTCTCTGAACAAGGAAGAGAGAAACTCTTGGCAGGGTCATCTCTGCCATGAGAATTGGATCTGAGAAGAGTAGGGCTCACTGAACAGCGGAGAGAGAGGTCAAAGTCTGAGAGCATGATATGGCCATCTTCACGAACTAATATGTTTTCAGGCTTTAGGTCTCGATAAATCACTCCTAACATGTGAAGATACTCCAAGGCTAAAAGGACCTCCGCCACATAAAATCTGTAAATAAAATTTGTATTGTTAGGTCAACAACAAATAGAGATTTCAATTTTTCTGCAATCAGAAAGTAAAACATTAGATAAACATAGAATTAAATATGAGAAGAGAAAAATAATGCGTAGAGTACATAATTTGAAATAGCAACTTGTGTACCTAGAAGCTGGCTCAGAAAAGCATCGCGTCGGCTGTTTTTGTCTGAGAACGTGTAAATCTCCACCTGGACAAAACTCCATAACCAAGCAAGCTAAATTATCTGTAGTAAAATGTGCATAAAGTGTCGGTAAAAAGGGGTGATCCAGCATTTGTAAAATTTCCCTCTCAGTCTGTGCTCTCATCATCTTCTTTCTACTGATGAGAAAATCCACATCCATCACCTTAAGAGCAAACAAGCAACCAGAGCTCGCCAACTCAGCAAGATAAACTGTGCCTATGTCACCACACCCCAGCCTCTTTATCAGTTTAAAATTGTCCAAACCTAAGGGACCGTTTTGCATAATAGCACGACGGATCGCAACCCACCTGTTATCCTTCGACATGTGAGGCCGACTGCCAGGCCCACATGAGCCACTAAGACTGTCCTCACTAATGCTGGTGCTGGTGCTGTAGTCCCCCATGCTACTTTTGGAGCTCTGAGAGCACTCCCCTCCTTTCTCCTTCCTCTCCAGTTTCGCAACATAACTCAACGGATTAGGTATGGTTTTGGGAGGGGTAATTCCGTGACCCGTGGATTTTTTGCTGGTTACAGGAGGTGTTATGGGTCTACTTTGGTTAATGGGCTTATTTTTCGTGGTTTTGGGGCTCGAACACTTGGGTTTAGGGTTTTTAGTTGAATTTGGGACATGAGTTATCGGTTCTGGTTTCACCTTCTTCTTAACAGTGCTTTTATTCCTAAAAACTGGTTTAACCAGACGGGGGGTGGCAAAATGTCTCAAAGGACCAGATGTCTGAGAATTACCAATTGAGGATTTCAGTACCATTTTACCCTTTTTATCTTTCGGGTCCTCACTAATCACATCTTGGATCCGCATTTTAGGTGACCTAGCAGGTGCGGGAGATATTGACCTAAGGTTGCCACCTTTACTCTTGCCAACTGGTTTCATGTGACATGAATGAGTTTTATCCCCTTTAATTTTCGAGACAGGAGACCTCAGTTTATCAGGTAGAATAGAAATCTCAACCAAATTGCTCTTCTCCTCACTCAACTCCTGATTTGATGGAACCACCACTGATGCATACAATTTCTTAAAGCTCCCAGGATGAGAAACACCAGCCGGCTTAGTGAGGTGCTTCATTGCCGCCATTTCTGATGCCTGTGTAATACACAGCTTTCTGAGAGCCTGTTTTATCGACACTGATTCAGTTATTTCAATTCGGGATAATTGAGATGAGCCAGGTTTATTAACTGGCATGTTGTACATGTTCTTTCTCAGCACATCTTTAGAAGTGGGTTTCAGATCAATCCCTTTGAGGAAACTGTCGAGCTCTTCATCCATTGGCTGTTTTCCCTCTGATTTGACCTTCACACGTAACCGGTTGAGACTGAAAGAATGGGCTCCACTGTGCTCTTCATTTAATTCGACAATTTCAGTACAGCTGGAGGAAGCCATTTCCAAATGGCAAATAGGTACCCAAGTCTCAAGTTGTGGCTAGATTAAAGGTAGAGATCCAGCTCGAGGTTTCAGGTTTGGAATGCATCGCGTTCTTGTTTCTCCTCTTTAGAAGAGGTCGGAGGTCTCAGGTTTCTTCAATCTGCAGATTAACCTTTCATTATTTACACGTATAGTTACAAACGGTAGAAAGCAATATTTAGTTAGATTAGATACAAGCTGATGGTACTCTCTCGTGCAAAAGAGAACAGTTGAGTAACTTAATGGTGGGGTGACGAATGAAATGAAAACAAGTACAAATCTGCACCTACTTCCAAAATACAACACTAAGCTATCCGTGATTGAACTAATCAGCCTCCAAAACCCGAAAGAAAAACAACGAGAAAGCAAAAGAACAAGAAGCTACCACGGCGAACTGTATTCGAATCAAACACTTGATAAATAGGAATAAATAGCTGATCTAGGCAGCACGAGGTACCAAAGCAATCCAGTAAAAGAGACTAAGGCTTTGCTCCCGAGTTTGAGCGGAAAAGAATGGAATGGAATGGAAACGGGTGGAGGTTAATTTTCTTACACTCCGATATTGGAGGTTATAACTTTGGTAAAATTGCATAGAAGGATTCTCCTCCATTTCCGTTCTTTACCGTTCATTTACTTGGTAAAATTGAACTCGGGAGCAGGTGAAAACAGCCCCCTCCCTTCCTCTCCCTTCCCCTCCCACCCATTTATTTCCATTGGAGCAAAGCCTAAGAGAGGAAAATGTAGTAGAAAAGAGAACTAAAATAAGAAAATAAATCAAACATACCTTTTAAAAAAAATAGAGAATCCAAATGCTAGAGAGAGAAACGGATCAGAGGAGAGTAAGTCGTCGGAGGCACAGGCATTAACTAGGGCTTTAGCGAGAAACCTAGTCTTAGTTAGCGCTAGGGTTTGATGAACAAAAAAGCGGCATAGAGAGAGAACTGAGAGAGAGAGAGAGAGAGAGACAGAAAGATGCTTATCACGAGAAAGGCGCAGTGTTCTGAGCGGAGAGGCAGCGGAGCTGATGATAAAATCCAAATAATCCAATGCGTGATATATTTTTCAATTTATTAAATTTTAAATACGATGGATTTGGATTAATTAATTAGCGAGATGCAGCGGATGGAGAATAAAGGGCTGGAGCCTGGAGGTGGCATTGTATAATATTGTGAGAGTAGATAAATAAATGAGACTCGGATTAATGATTCGTCACATCATATGTGTTCCCAAATGCCCATTCGGACCTTTGTACTTGATCTCTATAATAAATTCTCATTGTTTACTGAATTACATATTCTTTAGAAATATTTATGGCATTTTAAAGATAGGTATAAAATCAATCATATTGAATGGTTTAGAAACCATTAGATTAACATTTTTTTTGCACAACTTTAACAAATAATAAAAAATTCTAAAAATATAAAAATTCGATCACCAACGAAATTTTAATATGAAAATTAAGTTCAACGATTTTAACCGGTCATTTGAACATTAAAACTCGAGATGCACGTGTGAAGTACGAAGCAATGTGAACTTTGCAAAGCATTCTAGCCCAACGCAGCCGTGCAATTCATGTATATAATATACGAAAAGGACAAAAGGTGGAGCAGGAAGTGAATTGTGACGTACGTAACTGAAACTAGTAAGCGTGTATGTGCACAACAACATAGCATTTTATGTAACAAAACATAATATTTAACAAGGAAAAAATATAGAAAAATGAATAAAATGTATTTATTCAACGATGTCCAACGATAAAATAATAATTATATATTTTGGATGCAATTTAAAAACAAAGCATAATAAATGAATAAATGACGCATGGAGCGGCATTCGTGGTGTCATGCGACGTGAGGCGTAAACCGGCGAAGCGGCATCGTGTGACGTGCAGCGGTGGAGCGGTGTCATACAAATTGCAATGGCGTCAAGCGACTTGGAGCATGAAGCATGAAGTAGCGGCGTGCAATAGCGGAGCGACATGCGGCGTGGAATGGCGGAGCGACATGCGGCGTGCAATGGCGGAGCGACATGCGGCGTGCAATGGCGGAGCGTCATTTGGCATCTTGCGTATCATGCAGCGGATCAATATAAGAGTGCAGCATCGAAGAGGCGTCATACGACGTGAGACGTAAAGCAGCGAGCGACGTCGTGCAGTGGGCCGAGCGGTGTCATGCATATTGCAGCGACGTCATTCAACTTTTTTCGTGAAGTCCAAAGCGGCGGAGCAGCGTCATGCAGCGTGCAGCGACTGATAGCTGATATGTAGGGTGCAATGGCAGAGCGACGTTGAGCGGGTTTGAGCGGCAGAGAGGCGTCATGTGGCGTCATGCAGCGTGCAGCTGCGGAGCGACGTCATGCGGCTTACGGCGGCGTCATTTGTCTTGCAGCGGTGGAGTGACGTCATGCGGCTTGTCGCGGCAGAGCGATGTCATGCGGCTTATCGCGGCAGAGCGGTGTCATGCACCGTGTAGCAACGGAAAGGCATTATGCAGCATGCAGCGGCGGAGTGGCGTCATGCAGTGTGCAGCGGCGGAGCGATTCAATTCTTGATGTCTAATTACTTTTTAGATATCTAGACTTTTGTGTATTTTAATATCTTACTATGCTTGCGGATGTATTTTGTGGCATTATTTGTTTAATGTTGTAGTGGTACTCAGTTGGATTTTAGATAGTTGGGGTATAGTTTTTTTTCTTTTGGAAAGGGGTAGTTTTTATTTCAGTTCTATAACTCTGCATTTTGATGGTGTTTCCGAAAAGAAATGAAAACAGGCATGCTAGTACCTGCTTTTTCGAAAAAATTAATGAAAGATGATTTGTTAGGCTATTATTTGATTGCGCATCGAGAAAAAAATAGCGCAAAATATCTGATAATGATTTTGTGAAGGTGAAAAAACATGTCACTTCGCCTTAATCAACAACAACTTGTCAAGTAATATTATCTTTAGCCAAAGAATTTTTTTAACTTTCATGTTTATATAATCTCATGTATTAATCAACACTGTAATTTTAACACATATATTTTAATTGATTTTCAAAATACCAATTTTAATTGATTTCAAATATAACTACATATTTTAGAAATACCAATATTAATTCACAATAAAATTATGTTTATCGTCATGTTTTATTTTGTCGGCTCCTATAACAAAATTTTGACTTCGCTCCTGATCATACGTCATAAAATCCATACTATCAGGAGTTCACAACTAATACGGTAGATTTGGACTAATATATATATGAGGAGGGATCCGTAGCCGCAAAACTTTGAACCGCTCGCAATCGTTTCATGGTAACAAATGTAATGACCAATCTGAACTGTTGAAAACATTCTCCATATTAACATAGACTTCAAAACCAAATTTTTTACTATTTTATCGGATGGATTGAAAATTTATTTATCTAACGATTTACAAACATCCAATTTTCAACCATTCCGATAAAATAGTAAAAAAATTCAAAAAAATATAAAATTTGGTCTCCAAGTCTACATTAGTATGGATAATATTTTCAACAATTCGGATCGACGAATTACACTTGATATGATGGAGCGGTTGCGAGCGGCTACAGATCCCTCCTTTATATATATATATATATATATATATATAGAGCATGGCTAAAATAATATGCATAGTACACCACATTTTGTACTATGCATATAGATATAGGTCATTAAATTGAGATTTAAGTTGCTCAATAAATTTTTCATATGAAAATATTGTAGAAAATCAAATTTCGTGATTTTTAGAGCTTTCTAGCTATTTTTTAAATATTTTTAAAAACAGTCTAGATTTAATACTACAAAAGTTTCATTTCCTGGGCTGTTTTTAAAAAATATGTAAAAAATAGCAAGAAATCTCTAAAAATTACGAAATTTTATTTCCTACAAGATTTTGATATGAAGAATTTATTGAGCAACTTAAATATCAATTTAATGACCAAATTAAATACAAATGGGTGAATAGTACGTTATGTGGTGTACTATGCATATTATTTTAGCCATGCTCTATATATATATATATATATTCATTGCAAAGGATAGGTCATAGGTGCTCTTGTAACAGTCATTTCATAGGGCCGAATTATGTATAGTGTAGTGGTAAGTCACAAGACATTTTAATGAAGGAGTTGTGGAGTTCAGAGTTAAAAGTTATTTTCAGAAAAAAGAATTCAAATTATCAAGTTTGATTCGTGTGTTTAAAGTCTACGGATAATAAATAAAAACCGATCGTTTCATGGGACATTTAAGCGAACTGTGAAAATTAAACAATTCTTTTGCTGATAATTTAGAAAATTAATAAATAGGCACTAGGTGCCAAGGAAAAGATAACCGGGGGGAGGGAGCGCAAGGGGTGTGTAATATTTCTTAATAAATATACTGCGGCCTTTAAATGCTTTGTTGCTCATACGATATTAAGCAGTTTATTATTAATGGAAATAATTATAAATATTTTACAATGGGAAAAAAGATACAGGTCTTTTTAGTAGATCTATGAAAACAAAAATCTTTATTTACCTATAAAAAAACTATATATTTAATATTAATACCGAAATATTGCTTCTTATGTCAATTAAATTTATTTTTGTGTATTTAATTTTTTTACATGAAAAATTTGTAATAAGTAATGAAGGTAAAAGTGATTAGAACAAAAATATCAAATTAGAACA
>CAXKVX010000593.1:0-116614 GCA_964058865.1 Eleocharis quinqueflora
AGACCGCCCAACCAAATCCAGCAGACTCAAGCATGCTAGAGCTCTAAGGGTGTGCTCCAAAGTTTTTTTTCGAGTGGAAATCAGGGGGAGAGAAGGAGAAAGAGGAGAACATCAACTTGTAACTCCGCTCCAGAGTTTTATTGGAGAGGGTGAAAGGAGGTGTGCAGAGGTGAACGGGGAGAATTGTTCAATTCATTTCTTCAATTCCGGAGAATTTTCTTTCCACTCGATTTTGAAGTTAAAAACGATGACCTTCCACCATTTTCCCTTCCACTCCATTACTTTCCGCTTCAACTCTGGAGCACACCCTAAGGGGATCAAAAAATAAACTCATAGGATGATAGGTCTGTACTAAAGACCCGTAAGCCTATTGCCCATTAAGACCTAGAAAACATATTGAGAACTTAACGACTTACATATTCTTAGTAATGATTCCCGAATAGCATCTCAAACGATAGATGATAATAACCTTCCAAATTACACTCGGGAGGACGGATGACTTCTCGAATGACACTCGAGAAGGTGACACTCATCACCTTCCGAGTACAACTCACGACCGACTTCGTAGACGATTACAAACGGTTTCGCCACGATCTCCTACACGTCTCGAGGAGGCAATTACTTAACACCTCCTAACAAGTTCTAATAATTGTTAGAAAACTACCCATTAAAGCGGTTATGTGGGATCAAACTATAAATATCCGACTCCTTAGTTCCAAAGGAGACAAAAATCTAACAACAAAATAGAGGCGCTGCCAAAATCTACTCTCAACATCTTCGTACTCGAAGAGACAGATTAACACTCACTTTAGTTGATCGAATCTCCAAACACACACAAGACAAGACAAACTAATGCTAAATTAGTCTGTGTCAGAGTGGGACAAAAAAATATCGGACATGTATTACTTCTAAATTTTGTCATGTATTTAACAGTGCCAACCGATTCGATCTTGACAAGGGACCGACTGATCAGTGCAAGCTAGCCGGTCCGGCTCAGCATCATATATGTCCTCCAATTTACCATTTTCTGATTGCTTTGTGTCTAAAATTATATTTTAAGCTCCATTTTGTTGTAATTTGTTATTGGTTATTATCGAATTAGTTCTAACCGGTTCATCAGTAATTGGAATTATTTTTTCTATTTTTTCATATTTTTCAGTTCAAAACCGATTTGAAATACATGTATGTCATTAATGTAGATAACTTTGCAAAATTGACCGATTGTTAAAGACATTATCCTATGACAGATTTAAACATATAAATATAAATACGTAGTCCAATTTATAGTTGTAATTTGACGTTTTAAATTTCAATAAACTGCACATTGATAAATTTAATATTTAACCTGTTATTTATGACAAAAATATCATAATTTGATCAAAATACAATCGGATTTGAATTTGAGAAATCCGCTAAAAGTTTATTACCTTAGACGTGCAAGGAAAGGAAAATTATTCCGGCAAAAAATACACCCTTTTTTTTTTCTATTCATCATCGGCTTGAATTTGCATCTGATGGAGTATCCGATCCGAAAACCGAAAGGATCAGCAAAAAAGTTCCGACCCCAGTCAAATTTATTGTCCGTGTATAATTATTGCAATGTTTTTTTATTGTTTACAGCATTTTTCGCTGTTCATGTGTATCCCCAGAAGTACGAATTCCATTGGTTTTGGTTATAACAATTGAATCCGTATCTCCTCCCGAAATAATACGGGTGACGAAATGGTCAGCGGCCAGTACTGTTACGTTGTAAATTCGTTGGTACTGTAACAAAAACACTGTACAGACAACACTCGACGCTGTAGCAGCGGTGAAAATGCAGAAAAAATCTACTAATGCTAACCATTTCAGGGAACGTGAATTCATAGCAATTGGGAGATACTGTCTGTACCATTGAGTCATATTTCGGAGACGAAAAATGTGTAGACAACCAACGTGGTCTGTAATCAATGAAGTCACTGTGCACATAATTATGCTTGCATGACAGCATGAGGCTTTTGATAGAGAAAAGCTCATTGACTTACAAACGGAAAAGTGAACAGCGAGCGGAATTTCTTTATGCGGCGAGTACTGTTACGTTGTAAATTCGTTGATACTGTAACAAAAACACTGTACAGACAACACTCGACGCTGTAGCAGCGGTGAAAATGCAGAAAAAATCTACTAATGCTAACCATTTTCAGGTAACGTGAATTCATAGCAATTGGGAGATACTGTCTGTACCATTGAGTCATATTTCGGAGACGAAAAATGTGTAGACAACCAACGTGGTCTGTAATCAATGAAGTCACTGTGCACATAATTATGCTTGCATGACAGCATGAGGCTTTTGATAGAGAAAAGCTCATTGACTTACAAACGGAAAAGTGAACAGCGAGCGGAATTTCTTTCATGCGGCGAGTTACATGATGCCACATCTTTATTAAGATATCTCGTAGGGATTGGGATACTCTATTTTCTTTCTCTTTGATTCGGACGATTGAATTATAATAAGTGAATCAGATTAAAATCAAAAGATTTTTTTACAATTTATTTGTGATGCTCGGACTCTTCATTTTTAATCTTACGATTCAAAAGAGAATAATAGAATCCTTCTTTTTTACTCTAAAATAATAGCAGATTCGGACCCTATCTTGTTGAATATTCATGTACAAATGATACAGTTATGGATAGGAATGTGAATAAGATACGAGTAAGATGGAATTATTTTCGTATTATTATTTATTTGAAATTATTCTTATTCTTATTTTATTTTTATTCGTTAAAATTTAACTTATTTATATCTTATTTTTACCAGTTAAAATTACAGAGTATCGTACG
Source organism: Eleocharis quinqueflora (assembly GCA_964058865.1). Lineage (NCBI taxonomy): Eukaryota > Viridiplantae > Streptophyta > Magnoliopsida > Poales > Cyperaceae > Eleocharis > Eleocharis quinqueflora. Next base: position 2,821 of record CAXKVX010000593.1, read on the forward strand.
GATAACAAACAAAAAATAATATTTGCATAATTATTATTTCTAATATTTATAAATAAACTATCTAAATTAATTCATTTAATATGAATGTGCCTCTATGTAAATACAAAAATATAAATATAAATGTATAGTTGATTTCAACTCAAATAATTTTATCAAAATTATAAAATTAAAATGCAAATATTTCATCTCTTATCTAATTTTTCTATTAATAAAATTTTCTTATAATTTACTCTATAGAATAACGGGAACAAAATAGGCTTTTCCGTACCCTTGTCCATTTCATTAACGAAAAATAAATATTATTCATACCCATATCCGATTATCTTTCAAACGAATTTTTTTTGTCCATATTTGTTTTATCGAATACGATATTAGTAGGATAAACAAATAAAAAAGTATCGTTGACAGCTCTAGTTATGAAACCAGAAAGTAAATAGAGATCAATAGTTCATATAAAGTCGAACTTTTCTTTTTATACACAAGATTTTGCAAGATTTTGCTTTCTTATTTTTAATTTCTTTTACAGGGTTTGAATCTATATTTCTTTATAGCGAGGCGGAATTTATCACCAATTATACTCGAACTATATATGATTCAAAAGTAAAGAGTTGTAATACCAATTAAACTAAAAACAAGTCACAATATATATTTTTCACTAAATTTATGAACGTGACTAATTTAATTGTTGCCAATTATTCTCTTACTATTCTCTTACTTGATTTATAAGCTGACTATTAAATAAATTTAATTATGTGAAGTAGCAGACTTATCGATACAATGACATTTGTTTTGTCTTTTTATTATTTTTTATAAGTATAATATTTTCTAAGTTTTGCAAATATGACTGAAGTTGTAGCATTATCTTCGATAATATCAATCTAATAAAAATGAACATAAAAAAAGAAGAAGAGATACCACTACGACCCTACGAAATTAGTTACTTTGTTCCTACAATTTTATTAAAAAAATATTATGAAAATTTATGTATTGATATTATCTATTTTTACTGGTTTTATTATCATCCGATCATATTGGGCAATTAAAAAAAGAGAGCAGATATATCGATATTTTCATTGATATCTCCATCGATACCAACCGGACAAGTCTAGTTGAATTCAGTTGACATGTTGTTTCTTTTATGATGCATGTTGTTTTTTGTATTATGCATATTATTTTTGTTATTATGCATATAATTGATCGGACGCTCCACTGAAAACAAATGTCGCTACGCTCACCGACGTGGATCGCTACGCTCATCGATGCGGACTGGACGAATCCAGTTGCATTTATTTTGAAAAATTGTTCTAGTTATTATGCATGTTGTTTTTGTTATTCTGCATGTTATTTTTTGTTATTATGCAAGTAAATAACATGCAAAATAATACAAATAACATGCATAATAACAAAAACATCATGCATAATAACGAAAACATAATAAATCATAAGTATAACAAAATAACATATTGAACTTAGCATATAAATCATAAGTATTTGACTGTTATGCATATTATTAGATGCACAATAATAAAAACAACATGCATAATAACGAAAACAATATGCATCATAAGTAAAACAAATTTTCGTCGGAACTCAACTGAACGTGTCCAGTGGGTATCGATGACGGTATCGAATTTGAGATCCGCGAAACATTTTCCTTAAAAAAATTTCTAAAAGAGCCCAAAAAATTTCAGGATGACTCGCCATATAAAACATGATCACGCCAAATAATCTCATCCTCCTGCCAACCAAATTCATTTAATTTCCTTTTTAGATGTTATTCAAATAATAAATTTATGTACCCACATATACTCTGTCAAACGACTAATTTGAAAAGTTTAACCATTAAATAAGTTTCTAAACTATTGTATTATTTTGAATTGTTTGATGATGACTGGTGAGTAATAAAAATAGTAGAAAACAAATGTCAATTTATACATTACAACTTTAACTTTTAAAATTATGGGTAATATATTTATAATTGTAATATTTAAATTTAGTAAGGTCAACAAACTATCAATAAATGTATCATATATTTTCCACTAGAATTAACCTTATTATATTATGAACTATCAAACAATCATAACTGAGCACCACATGAAAACAGCTATATAAGATAGTCATATATGATATAACCATAAACACTAGCATAAATTGTGATAATTACTGTTAGAGTACTTTACTGGCTGGAATTTTAATTCAGAAAAGGATGTATGGCTCCTAAGTCCTAACTCACATGTGGATTTTCAATCATAAATCTAAATTCAAAACAGTGGACTAACTATTCATTGATTTTTAATTAAACTGAAGGAACCAGTACCACCGACAGTTGTTTATTAATATATTATATTTTAAGCTTTTCGCCATTTCAAGTTTCGCAATCCACAGCATCATTTCATTTTTCCTTTCTTCTGAAGGTACCAATTAACTAGGGGTGTAAATGGGTCGAGTCGGTCGAATTTCATATAAATTTTTAATTCGTTATAATAATTCGGATTGTAGTGTTTTCAATTCGTAACCAACCAACAAAAAATAAAAATCATTCAATTCATATTTTATTTAGGCAGTCGGATTTTGCGGGTTTCACAAACTTCAATATTTCACACAATTTTTTTTAATGATACAAAATAAAAATAACAATTGAAAATAATTTAAATAACACATTGTCGTCAGTTTGTACTTAAAAATTAAAATTAAGAAGTTTGATAAAAATATACATGTAAGTTTCTGACGAAAATCGAATAAAAAACTTTATTACTAGTACCATAATTGTCTAATTAAATATAAAATGTCAGATCGAGTTTCACCTACGTTTTATTCTATAATCCGTACCCACATATTAGATATCGGATTCGACAAAATAAAAATCGTAACCGACCATAAAAATTTGAAATTTGTATTTTTTCGAGTTGGGTTGGCCAGGTTGGTCGGGTTAATCGAGTTAGTCGGGTTGGACTTACACCTCTACAATTAACTGTTTAGTATGATTCGATAGTGTTTTTTTTTTAAGAAAAAGATGAGAGTTCTTGGCTCTCAAATTTTCATTGATTGAAGTAATATTGACATGATTATTTTTGAAAAAAAGAAAAAGTTTTATGAGAAATAATGAGACGTGAACGCTACAACGAGTTACATTCATGTGATGAAGAATATGAAAATAGGACCTCGGGCTGCATAATTAGTTTGGTGTTTCTTGTGAAGGCTCTGTTGCATGACAGTTTTGTCGAATCCTTATCAATCAAGCATGAAGGAAATCATAGTCTTCGTTCTTGAAAGCCTTCTCTGGTAGTTTGCACAATGGATTGCTCGTCGTCCGTGAAGATCCTTCGGCATCTCTCCCTCCATATTACAAAGTTAGTGATAATCTCCGTTTTTGTCCAGCTTAACTTTTGATGTTCTATTAGCAAGTTATGTGGTTGACTACCCATATATATGACTTTAAGGCTTGGAATATCATCCTTTAGAATTTGTGTCACATACTGCCTTGTGTAATTGCATAAGGGCATGTTACGAGAAGATGGATCATCGATTCACCATTTGAATTCCACATGTGACAAAAGTTTGGCAAGTATCATCCTCTTTTGATGAGATTGTCCAACGTGGTTAGTCTGTTGAGCAACATCGTCCAAGTGAATATCTGAACTCTGTGAGGAGCCCTGGTTTTTCAAATGGACGCAATTTTTGCTATTGACAACAAGTGCAAGTTAGGAAGTGATATGCTGACCTTGCTGAATATAGTCCTGTGGGACTTCTGATCCAAGTTGTAGCTCCTTGCTTCGTTCGCACACAAGATTGGTAATGCGGTAGAATGGTACTGACAGATTTCCAGAAGGGAGAGAGTCGTGCAGTTTCCCATGGTGGTGAACCAGTGAGTATCCACCATGGTTGCTCATTGCTTTAACATAGCCACATCCACCCGATGAGTAGGCTTATGTTTGTCATATGAAGATTCCTTATCCCTAGTCTGCTCATGCGTTTTGGTCTGCAGGCCGTAGCCCAGCTGACCAAAGTGAGTCGAGTAGTATGCAAAGGATGTGGTTTGTGTTCATGCCAAATGAATCTACGTAGAATCTTATCCATCTCGTTGATTACACATGTCGGAAGCTTGTACATAGTCATGTAGTAGATTGGGATTGCTAAGAGTACGACATTGCACATTACGAGCATGACTTCTATGGATAGCAATGATGCCTTCCATCCTGCTAGTTTGAATTGTATTTTCTGTATCATGGGCTTGAAATCTTCTTTGGTGAGTCTTGTGTCTCTCAGTGGCATATCTAAGTAGTTGGTAGGGAAGAATGCTGGTGTGTAGTGTAAGATCTGTGCCAGTCGCGTCGTTTCTCTGAATATGGAGGTTGTCAGTATGAGCTCCCATTTTTCATTATTGATGATGAGATCGATATACTTGAGAAGATATCTATCAGTATCTTGATCATTTTGGTTCAGTAGTGTTAGTTATCTGCGGTAGTGTTAGTTGTCTGTGCGAGCTTTTAAGGCCATTGCTATTTCAATTAAAGGCCAATTCTATATAAAAAAAGGCTTATTCTTTCATTCTGCGTCTGACTCGCAACTAAAATGTAGAAAAAAAATGCACATTCTTTGTAACTTCTCATTTTTTTTTCTTCAATGACATAACTATGACTTGGTAACATGCCATGCTTTTAATCTTATTATTACGATCTAGTAACGTGGTACATTAAGCCATTTATACTTTAGTTGGGGTCTGTTTGACAACACTATTTTTGAATGGAATACTGAAATATAGGCTTATTTCAACAATGTAATTTTATCAAATATATTTTGAAATAATAGAATAGTGATAAAAGATGCTATTTTGGTATACCACTATATAGGTGGAATATCGAAATACACTGTTCCGTATGACTAAGCAACCAAATTTCTAATGATATTAACAAATTAATATATTATATATACTTTAGTATTGTTGTTAATATTATTATATTATCTTTATTACTGAAATATATTATCAATTACTATTAATTATTATTATTTTATTATTTTAAAATAATGCATATTATTATAATTTGTATATTGTCGTTATTATTATTACTACTATAATTATCATTATTATTTTATTATGTTGTATTATTTTTATAATTAGCAATATTTTACTATTTTTATTATTAATATTATTATATAATAATTATTAAAAGAATATTAATAATTATTATTTTCATTATTTTAAAATAATACATATTATTATACTTTTATATTATTATTATTATTATTACTACTATAATTGTCATTATTTTTTATTATGTTGTATTATATTTAATTAATAATATTTTATTGTATTATATACTTAATTATTATGTTATTAATATTCTTATATTATATTGTATCATTGCTTTATTAGTGTTTTATTATTATAATAATAATATCATTATAATTATTATATTGTTTCTTATATTATCATTATTACTATTATGTTATTAGTCATTATTATTATTGTTATTATTATTATTATCATCATCATCATCAATATTATTATTTTTATTTATTTATAAAATAATGCATATTTTTTTAATTTATTATATTATTTAGTTTTTATTGTTATGTTATCATTATGATATTATATCATCATCATTATTGTTATCATAATCATCAAAATTTCTACTATTTCAATTGACACTTGCCAAACGATAATTTCGCTCTTTCAAATAGTCGCCGAAATTTTTTTATTAACCAAAAAAAATTGAAAAGACACAAAATTGACAAAATTCGAACCAAAATCACCAAACTAGCCATTTCAAAGTAACTCTGGAATAACTTTGGAATCATAGACTCTCAATAAATTTAATTGATGCACAGATGAGAGATAGCATTCGTTTGCTTTTGGATTATTTTGTTAATAAAAATATTAATATTTTAATTGATAAGTTGGGTTGTATTTAGGTAAGTTTTTGTAACGAATTCGACTGCGCTCGTCGGGACTATAACTAACTTCTTTTATCGTCGCAAATTATCGAGTTGTAGATATTCGAGTCTACTTCCATCACGTTGAGTCTGATTTGCGATCAGAGGAACGTGCATCTCAAATTTGGCTCCATCTTGAACTTATATCTTAATTAGTATTTTTTATCATGAGTTTACGCCGAATTCAATTTTGAATTGCTCATTTCTCCGATCGCGAAACAGACTTGACGCGATGGAAGTAGAAACAGAATACTAATTCAATTTTGAATATTAACTCAGAAATGGCACTTTTGTAGCATTAAATATGGGCTATTTTTAAAAAATATTTTAAAAAATGACAAGAGAACTCTAAATATGATGAAATTTGATTTCCTACAATATTTTAATATGAAGAATTTATTGAGCAACTTAAATCTCAATTTATAATTGAGCTATATATATATGCATATGACGGAAGGGGGTGACCTATGCCTATTTTATATATGTATATAATTATATATATATATATATATATATATATATATATGTCTCGATATATATTATATACTTTAAAGTTAGAATGCTTCACATCATCTTTATTTAAAAAGCATGTCAGTATTTCCTTATATTTTTTATGCTCCTTTTACAAATTATAAAATAATCCGAATTGGAACTGCATATGCAAGTTGGAACTGCTATTTTTTTTTATAAAATATTCTTAAATAAAGTTGCTATTAAAGTATTAATGCATAGATGAAAAAAAAACCAGTAGACTCCCCGTTGCATGAAATTTCACTCTCATATTATCAGACCTTTTTTGTTGTTGCCTGAGATCGGTTATAAACTAAAATATTAGTGTATCTTTTTGTTTATTTTATATCTTACTAGCCTTAATAATTCATTTTATGTATTACTACATCACTGATAATTTTGTTCGTAGCAAAAATAATAGTTTAAAATAAATGAGACACTCAAAACTTATCAATTATAATTCCCAAAATCCTATGCAACTGCCACATATAAATGTAAAAGATAGAATTAAGTTTCCCAATACCGCACGCATCTCTTGCTCCTATTTATTTCTCAATTCTTACCTTCTATTTCAGGCCTTTAGCATAGGGACCAGCTTAGCTCCCTTCCACAAAATGGCAGTAGCCGCTTTAATTCTGTAACTACCTTCACTGCTGTCTTTGCTGAAATCTATGCATGCATTATCTCAATGTCACTTATAATTATATCTTTTTAGTCAATATCATGAAGTGGAACCACATGTAACTGTATAACTGCAGCTCAACAAATTGGCAAGTGCAAGGTTTTTCTTTCTGTCAAGTCTGTGACTTGTCGCGCCACTGTTCTCTTCACAGGAACAGATGCTTATATATGTATATATATATATATATATATATATGAGCATGGCTAAAATAATATGCATAGTACACCTCCATAACGTACTATGCGCTCATTTGTATTTAATTTGGTCATTAAATTGATATTTAAGTTGCTCAATAAATTCTTCATATCAAAATCTTGTAGAAATAAAATTTCGTGATTTTTAGAGTTTTCTTGCTATTTTTTAAATCTATTTTTAAATATTTTTTAAAAACAGTCCAGAAATAACACTTTTGTAGTATTAAATCTGGAATGTTTTTAAAAAAATATTTAAAAATAGCTAGAAAGCTCTAAAAATCACGAAATTTTATTTCCTACAATATTTTCATATGAAAAATTTATTAAGAAACTTAAATTTCAATTTAATGACTTATATCTATATGCATAGTACGTTATGAGGTGTACTATGCATATTATTTTAGTCATGCTCTATATATATATTTGGTGCTTGCAACTTCAATGCTCCAATATCAGCACTGTCTCTCTTTTGTGATTCCATTGCAATTCAGACACTAGAGCAATGTCTGAGAAAATTGCATTAGTTTTGGGTCTCTTCCTTTCGCTCAATTCGATCTCAACTGCTCAGCTCCATGTAGGGTTCTATCAAAATTCATGCCAAAATGCTGAGTCTATTGTGACCTCAGTTGTTAGACAAGCTACTCAATCAGACCCTACCATCCCTGCTGCTCTGCTCAGGCTCCATTTTCATGATTGCATTGTTCAAGTAACTTCCTCTCTATATAGTACTTCCTAATTTATTTTTCTTTCGTAGTTTTGTATTAGCTTGAGTCTATTTCACTAGCATTTAGGATTGTGAAACATTTTGTTGAACTTCCAAATATATCAAATTGGGAGTTTCTGAATTGGCATTTAATTTAATTTTTTTTCCTTCTTCTCTTCTTTTAATTGATTATTACTATAAATAATAATAACATTAATAATTATTATTTTATCACCATTATCTATTTCATTATTATTTTCGGATTAATTATTAGCATTTTTTTCTTATAGGGTTGTGAAGGGTCAATTTTGATTCAGAGACCAGCAACTGGAAACCTGGAAAAGGATTCATCGAATCATGCCGGTCTGAGAGGTTTCGAAGTGATCGACAGTGCCAAGGCTCAACTCGAGTCGCAGTGCCCTGGCACTGTTTCTTGTGCTGACATCTTAGCTCTCGCTGCCCGGATTCAATTACTATGGTGTGCCATGTTGCTTAATTCTTTCATTTTTTTTTCATCCAATTTGCACAAATTATGCTGTAGGTAGTGCAAAATTCAGCTTATAGACTTATATTGAGAATAAAGGAAAATTATCTTTTGACAAAATTAAGTTCCAAGATAATAAATATACTCAAAGCATGCCATTACAAGTTGCATTTGACCACTTGCTTTAGGGGTCAATTTTGAATGTTTAAAGAATGTGAGCATTCAACGCAGACACAAGGACCACAATATGATGTGCCCACCGGCAGGAGAGATGGCCGGGTGTCGAATATTGCGGATGCCAACAATATGCCTCAGGTTAGCGACCCGATCAATGTGCTAAAATCAAAATTTGCAGCTAAGGGACTTTCTGATAAGGATCTTGTTCTTCTATCTGGTAAATAGTTCCTCGATTATCTTATAACATAAATAGATTTTGGAACTTCCCTCGGAAGAAATGGAATTTAATTTTGTTAAAACTGAACTACTATCATTATAGATAATGTCTTTTAAATTAATTACAAAGAATTCAATTTATATATAGTTGCTTTGAATCATTTGATGTTTGATGCCTAATAAATTAACCATTTGTTATATACTTATTGTTATTTTACACTTCAACAAGTCTGTAGTCTTAGTCCAATAGATTTTCAGTATTTAGAACTTCACTCACTTCAGAATTTTTTTGAATACTTAGCGGCACATACTATTGGGACAACAGCATGTTTCTTCCTTGAAAACCGGCTTTACAGCTTTTCAACAAACAGTCAATCCGATCCATCCATAGACCCTAGTTTCCTTCCTGAGCTCCAAGCACAATGCCCGATGAACGGAAACATGAATGCCAGAATACCACTCGACCGTGGAAGTGGTAACACATTTGACAAACAAATCTTGAGCAACATAAGATCTGGTTTTGCAGTAATTGAGTCTGATGCAGCATTGTACCAGGATGACTCCACAAGGGCAGTTGTTGATTCGTACTTTGGATTGTTTGGTGATCTTTTTGGGCCCTCATTTGAGGAAGATTTTGCCGAATCAATGGTCAAGATGGGCTCAATTGGTGTCCGAACAGGATCAAACGGCGAGATCAGGCGGGTCTGTTCTGCTTTCAATTAAAGCTTCATTTAAAATTTTAATTTGTACACAGTTTGGTGATTCATGTGTATGGTATGGAGGATAGTGGAATGAAGTACATAGGTGATGGAAGCATGTGTATATTATTGCACACAAGTTGGTGCATGTTTATAATATGAAAAGTTTAAATCAAATTAAACTTTTCAATATTGTGACCATTGTAAGAAGTGATTTGGTTTAATGGACAATGTAAATTGATTTTATTATAATAATTATTTATTTATTTAACTTTTTTTTGTGGATTCATCATCTATGTTTCTTTTTTTCGGGCACTTCTACTTTATTCTTAATTATTAAAATTATGAAGATCATAAGCAGGTACAAGATTTAATTTTAAAGTAAAAACATAGTAAAAATAAAATTGTACTTCACAGTATTGTGCTCTCTGTTAAAGTATACAAAACCTTGTTAAGTTCATTCCAATAGGAAAAAAAAAGATAAAAACTCATAATAATATATCCAAAGATGACATTTTATTAAATACTGTACACACAAATACACAATGAACCTCCTGTCAGAACAGTGGAGTCTTATTGGCTGTCTAGCACCGATGATTTTATAAACAATCGAATCTAAGATCCATCTCAATACCTTCAAAAACAGAGTTAGATAAAAAGTTGAAGGCCTATCTGAGGGGATACACAAAGTAGGGACAATGCAGAGTAAAATATCATCAGAGAAGGGACGGTTGTGGGAGTAAAAACAGTATAATATCGGTAGTTGTAGTAAAAGCTTGAGAGAGATTATCAGTAATATATTTCATTCCAGAATCTATCTTGTAATTACAACTTTACATGTACTTATATGGTCATGTGTCTGATCTAACTCGAGCACTAATATCATTTGAAGTTTTGAACTACACCTCAACTAACTTATAACCTGTTTTACAATTCTGTTAAGCACTATACTGTCGTGCGTTCCCATTCTGTATGCTGGTAAGTAACATAAGTTCAATCTCGTGACATCAGTTATGCTGGTAAGTCACATCAGTTCAATCAGATTGTTTGTATTGGTATACACTATACACAGTTAGGCGAACAGCTAGTAAATTGTCAGGATCTGACATTTTACGGTTGTTGGTTCTCACCAAGTTATCTATGGATCCGTCTCCCAAAACCAAAGATAAAATGAATTTTGTTGTGAAGTTGCTTGAACTGTACAAAAATGAGCTAAATCCAGGGACATTGAGAAGTTTGGACAGTGGAATAGAAAATACGGAGCTGCCTTATAAATGTAGTAACAGAGAAGCGGTGGAGACCAGTTGTCGGGCCGGTGTGGTGGCAGACTGGCAGTGAATGAAACTACCAACACTTTCAAATTAGAAAATGGTGGCCTCTTCTGGAGCGAGACAAGGAACTGAGAGAAGGAAGACGAGTCTGCTGATGTCAGATGACGCCGTCTCGCGTTTCAAATCACAACTTCGCGATGATAAACAGCAATAACTAATTTAACGAAATAGAAACAACAAAGAAAAATAACATACTAAATAGCAAAGAGGCGAATTCTCGAAATTCTCTTACAAACTAGATTTCATTAAGCAAGACATAATATGATTTATACAAATGACTAGAGTCCTTTATATAGGCGGCATATGTCTTAGTTTTAAAGTAAGTAATAACTGAAAGAAATAATTGAAAGATACAATAATTAAATGCTGAGGAAATAAAAACAGAAAATAAAAAAATATTCTAAGATAACTTGAAGTGCACGCAAAGTGATCTTGATAAGATCCATCAAATCAATTCAGAATCACAATCCAAATTAGATTCGAGTGAATCTTTGCTGATTTGCGTCATCAGAGGCCATAAACCCTGAAAGAATAGAGCATGTAGATCACAATCAGACAAAGAAGGGATGAGATCAGAAGCAAAACTACCATTAGGATTATTTAAGAACAGAAACAAATCAGTAACACAGAATTTTATTTCAAGTTGTGATTTTCCATTCAGAACAAGTATCATACTTCAGCGATAAATTACAAATCGACCATTGAAGGCTGTGCATTTAAAAGAACTGAATTAAAAATTGGACTAGCCATTCACATACCACTGATCTTAGTGAGGGGTAGATGCAAAATTTTGATCAGGTATGACAAAATTATATATAAAAGTAAACATAAAATATATTTTCTGGAATATTGAATAGTGCGTTTTACATATTACAAAAGCAAATGTAGAATTTTTTTTTGTAAAACCTACAAAATAAAATCAAGTCGACAATAAATCGAGTTGGCTTCTAAGAAAAAAATTATGGTCTTACCACTTTACCTCTTTGGAGAAAATTATAGTCGCTAGATTGACAACGACCTTAACCTAGATAAAATTGATGCACACGATTTTGCTCATTTGAACATATTGAGATAAATATGGTCTTAAACTTGAATCAGAAGCAGCCAAATCCGCAAAGAAGAAATTGAATCCTACATGATCTGATATATATGTTCTCAATTAATTGTGTAATTTCTGAAATCTGTAAATAATTAAAGACAAAAAATGGAGAAAACGAATACCATCTAATAATTTATTTGGATAAAGGAATTTATAATTTAATGCATATGATAAACAATGAATACAATTTAATAAAAAATTGGATAAAGTAATTTAAAAGGCATCAAATAATAGTGAATAAATGAAAAAATTTCACAGAGGGCCATGCAGCAAACAATTTCAACAGATAGGGTCAGAGACACCCTAAAAATTGCACAGAGGGCCAAGGGCGCGATTAATAGTCGCGCCCCTAAGGAATTTTCGTTTTTTTTCCTGAAATCAAGGCATTCTGCATGTGCTTTTGCAGTTGTGGTCCCAGACCACTTAGGGGCGCGACTATTAATCATGCCCCTAAGACTGAATTTTTTTTTTTTAGTACTAATATATAATTTTTTATTATTTGTCAATATATCAATAAAAATAGTATATTCATATAATATTTATTATTAAAGCAAATTAATGATAATTTCAATATACAATAAATTTTTAATATATGTATGGTTGTAATATAATACTATTAATTTGTCTTGTTAATTTTTTTGGGTTAAGTTATAATTATTTATACCCTTTAATATAATAATTAGTTAGTACTAATATATTATTTTTGGGTATTTGTTAATATATGTATATTAATATATATATATATACAACAATTATTATTAAGCAAATTAATAATAATTTAAACATAAAATAAATTTGTAATTTTAATATTTGTAATATAATATTATAAATATTAATATTATTATATACTTATTATTATTATTATTATTATTATTTAAAAAGATTAGAAAGATTACAACCTAGTAAGAAGATGCATTTTTCACCATTTTTTCTGAATTAACATAGGGGCGCAATTATTTAGTTGCGCCCCTAAGAAGATGCCTTATTTGCAGATAAGTCTGAATCTTGCACGATTTTTTTCAGATGAGGGGTCCACCTGTCCCCTAAATGAACAAAATATATACAGCAGCACCTTTCTTTTCTTCTCTCTCCAACCATTATTTCAATCTTATCTCTTCTTTTCCCAACAACCCCTTCCTCTCCACAAACCCTAAATCAAATTTTCACACTTCTCCTCCCAAAATCTTACATATAAAATGTTTATTATTAGTTTCTACACTGGAGGATCCATCCAGAACGGTCCTCATGGTGTGCATTACTCAAAAAAAACTACCGCTAGTTTTACAGTGAATGACGACATAACACTCGGTGAACTGGAGACGGAGCTGTACCGACGGATGAGGATTTCAAATTAAACACATGCTTTAGAGATATCAGGGAGGTTCAATGCCGGATTACAGCTAATATTAGGGTTTAGGGGCCACTTAGGGTTCAGCCTTAGGTGCCACTTAGGGTTTAGGGTTTTTTTAAAAATTGCACAGAGGGCCAAAGACTATTAATCACGCCCCTAAGGCTGAATTTTTTTTTTTAGTACTAATATATAATTTTTTATTATTTGTCAATATATCAATAAAAGTAGTATATTCATATAATATTTATTATTAAAGCAAATTAATGATAATTTTAATATACAATAAATTTTTAATATATGTATGGTTGTAATATAATACTATTAATTTGTCTTGTTAATTTTTTTGGGTTAAGTTATAATTATTTATACCCTTTAATATAATAATTAGTTAGTACTAATATATTATTTTTGGGTATTTGTTAATATATGTATATTAATATATATATATACTACAATTATTATTAAGCAAATTAATAGCCACGCTCCTATGTTTTGCTGATAATTTTTTTGGCTAAGTTATTATTCATACATTATTTATTATTAAGCAAATTAATATATGTTTGGGTATTTGTTAATATATGTATATTAATATATATATATATATATATACAATATAATTATTATGAAGCAAATTAATAGTCACGCCCCTATGTTTTGCTGATAATTTTTTTGGCTAAGTTATTATTCATACATTATTTATTATTAAGCAAATTAATATATGTATAGTTATAATATAATACTATTAAATATTACATATGTTATCTATACACAATATGTTACAAGAAATAATAAATTGATGATATATTGAAGATATAACAAAATTATAGTATATTCTCAAACTACATTAAGATATAATAATATAAATTAAAGTTCATAAAATCCTCAAACACAAAATATTTTGCAATAATCTCCAAGATAAACATACATATCCAAGTCTCCTAAATAAACATACATATCCAAATGTTTGAGATACACGTACAAACTAATTAATAAAGCATGAAACAAAATTACATAATCTTAAACTAAATAAAAGAACAAGCTTCATCTTCTCCTTGCTAATTACATGCGATAACGAAATCTCAAGCATTACAAAATTGAAACCAATGTTGTTTTGTGAAATAAATAATACTAGTATTACCTTCATCGTTTGGGGGTGCAGTGCAGGTGCGCCTGCTGTGTCCCGTTTGTTTGCATCGCCCACAAGTGTATGCTTGTCGATGTGTATTCTCTTCATCCATTTCATTTCTAATCCTTATATGTTGACGTCTCCCTTTCTTAACAGCATACCTTGTCGGGTCCGGCACTAGCTTTGGTCGTGGAATTTCAGGCCATGTGTCAGAATTGCCGAATGGCTCAAATTCTGTCGTTCATGTTGCCATCAACTCTTGAACGCGATAAACAGGAGATACGCACACATTGCTACTTATGCCCCCTTGAGCACAACATGCTACGATATGAGAACAAGGGATACCTGTTAGTTGCGGCTTTTGACAAGTGCATGTACCCCCGGGCACTTCTAACCGCACTGTATGTATTTTATTCCCTTTGATCTTGTTCCCAACGAATCTTTGACCTGTTTGAACCTCATATTTTCGCTCGTTCCGGTACGCTCGCACCGTATGTGTGTTTCCCCTTAATCTTCGCTCCTCTAGGTACAATGTACATTCAATTAGACGTACATTCAATTAGACGTACATTCTATCTCACACCAGGTACAATGTACGTCTAATTACGTGCATCGCACACAAAGATATGACTAAGTGAATATTTAATTTGAATATTATATATTGATCAATTTCTCTGTAAGCATAATATAAATACATATGATATAAATACACACCTATATTTATTAGAATAAATTATCTTCTTCTTTGATTAGTTTCAATTAAAAGTCCAACTAAATGTGGTTGAATTTATAACATGCTTTCTTCGTGTTGTGTTATTTATGTTTTGTACCTTATCGACCTGACGTCCAAATAAATAAAGTGAAGTAATAATACAATTAGAACAATACTTGAATTTAATAAAGGATTAGATCTACATCATTCACACACTCGCCGTGCAACAAGGACACTGCACGCGAGATTTGACTAAGATAAAATATTAAATAAATTATTTTAGGAGCATCAATGATGTCTCAAACGTCGGTACCTTTCCTGTAATCTCACTTCAGTTATAGTCCTTTATCTAATTAAACAAATTCGACACAAATAACTAGGAGGATTAGTTGACTCGGACTCACCCTCGGTGGACGAGTTCTATACTGCCGCTGACGATGCTGACCCCAGCACGGACGCAATAGAGCTTCCGATAGAGTAGCTCGCGCTTCTTTTCAGGTGTGGATTCCTGGGGATTATATTCCTTTCACTTTTATTAGAACCTACCAGACTTAATAAATCTAACTGCGGTACCAAACTACCATCAATAGCTAATCAGGCCGTAGAACTTGAACTATCATATCCGCATACCGATAATTGTACCAATATTTGAGACCAACCTGCACTACATGTCATCTGCATCTCATCTTGCATGTAAGATCCGATATATGGATCGTATAGGTTATGAGCTACTTATAGGTAGATGCGTATAAAATAGTATGTATATATACTCGTCGGGAGTGATGAGAGTCGGGCCGGTGAGTTCTAGATTGGATGTAGTCTGAGGGCATCGTGAGGAGAGTACGTGTCATGGTGTCTGACATGGCCCATGGGGTATTCTCAACGGGATGTCCTTAAGGACATTCGACTAATCCTCACCAACGATGATCATCACTTGATGACTCGTAGTGCCAGTTCGAGAGTTTTATTCTCAAGATCCTTACTATATATATTATAATATTTTCTCTCTGAGTGATTAAGGTTCGGTTTCTCAGTTTAGAGTATGCGTGTCATATTTGAGGTATTGGAGCTATCCTGTTCTTTATATATTTCTATTAGCCAATATTTCGAGATCTCCAAATATTCGAATGGGTTCCTCCATTGGCTCCTAGTGGGTACAGAGGAAATCTAGGCCTCCCCTTGGCCTTAATTGGTATAAGGAGTTCCCTTTTTATTATTATTCAAACGGGTAGTCGGTTCCGTATTTCTGTATGACGGCTGAGACCGAGAGCTTTATTTATTATTTTCTCTTTTGTGAGGGTACATAGGCTTCTCGGTTCGCTTTTGATCGAGTGTGTGTTGTTATAGCCGCTCTATTTTTACCAGGGCGTTTCATTCTGGAAACTCAGAATTAAGTTAGATTGGCGGCTTGATTACGAGACCCATTTAACGACACCCTTATATTGGCGGCTTGAATACGAGACCCGTCTAAGGGGGCGAATCTTGAAGTCCTACACCCAGGTTCTAAATTTGACAGTTTGTTCATTTGTCAGGGAGTTTGACATCTTTCCATATTATTATTTATATACACCAGTATTCCTCTTAATATTTTGGGTTTCTTTCACACATCGTCTCTTTGGATAGATTTAATTATTTATTTAAATTGAATAATGGTTAACCAAAACACAAGCTAGGTATAGTATCTTGATATAAATAATCTCAGTAAATGTGATTGGTCCAACCTTGAATCAGATATAATCTCAAAGGCTGGACCTTAATCCACACTGAGTAATTTTTATAAATTACTCATGTTCCACGATGGTTGTGGGGTCCGGGTAAGGAGCATGAGTCTTTTGATGTCTAGAGGAGAGCGCTAGGATGGAGTCTCTAGGCGTCTTCTGTTTTGTTGATTAGTTTGTTTATTTTTGCTTTCTTTTGTTAGGATTAGTTTGTAGTAGGTTAGCAAGGGTCATTCCCACGTTCTTTGATGGAGAGCGCTAGGATGGAGTCTCCTATATGTACATTATTTTTTTTCAGCTTCCGCTGTGAACTTTGTACAGACGCTGGATCATATATATATATAGAGAAATGCTATGGTGCACTATAGTGCCAAAGCATTTTTGGCACCATGCTTTTTGAACCGTTGGATCAATCACCATCAGATCGGATTGCTGATCAGGTTATCTTTCAGAACCGCATGCCTCCAGTCCATCTCAGCGACCCAATCAAACCAATCGATTCAGCATCCTCTCTCATCTTTCGATCGAAGCCCCTTTCATTCCAAAACCCTAGCATCTCCGTCGAAGCCCTCTCTCTGTCGAAACCCTCTCTCCGCTGAAGCCTCTTTGCTGAAACCCTCTCTCTGCACCTGAAACCCTTGCTTTCTCTAAAGCCTGAAGCCAAAAGGTACACATCTCTCTATTTTGCGTTTTTTTAGGCTTCACTTTGTTTCTTTACCCCTCTTTCTCCCCTACTAGATTCTTGTGAGGATCAACCCTCACCTGAAACCCTTGCTTTCTCTAAAGCCTGAAGCCAAAAGGTACACATCTCTCTATTTTGCGTTTTTTTAGGCTTCACTTTGTTTCTTTACCCCTCTTTCTCCCCTACTAGATTCTTGTGAGGATCAACCCTCAATTTGACCTTTTAGGTGCGCTCCGCAGGTGAGAAGTCGAACAAGGAAGACAGTTGCCAACTGATTTAAAGGATTTGGGGATTTTAAGTTTGTCAAGTATTTGCTTCGTGAGATTTCACCTCTTCCAAGTTCATCTCAATAGTTAGTAGGTTATTAATCAATTCTTTGCCTTTCAATTGTTGGTAAGTTTTTTGTCTTCCCACGATCAACGATGTCGGGCGTGTACAAATCTGAGCCCTATGATCTCCATGCTATTTCATTTATCTTTCTTTCTCCTTTCACAAATTATGAAAAGGCCTAGATTCTATAAATAGATTGCTGAACTGAATAATTCAAACAGATTATGGTAACTAATATGATCAATTTTGGCTATCGTAATCTATTTAAATTTTTTTTCTGATTATGACATGTTTTCTTTATTTGATTATAATTATGCCAATGTGTGGGGATACGGAGCAATCATTTCTTTTGAACAATATGCTGTATATTTTGATATGTATCAATGCTTATAGTTGTGTAGATAAATCATACTTTGTACAAATAAACAATGCTAAGAAAGGACACAATGCAAGGACATGTCCAAAGGTATCGGGTTTTCTTTATACTTACTATTTCCATACTTCTTATACTGTTGCATCGATACTTACTATTTTTTCTGGCAGCGTACTGGAGTCATAGTCGAGAGTGAAGAAAGCGAAGAAATGACAGATAGTGCTGATTGTGAAGACATCGAAGAAAATGCAAGGACTTAGGGTTGCGATATGCACAATATACTAAAATCAGAGGGAATTTTATGTGTACTTGAGTTCTAAGATTTCCAATCATACAGGTACAGTTTTAAATCTTATGATTTCTGTTTTTTTTTTCACTGGACTCAAAATCTATTATTAAACGTCTGCAAATTAAATTTCTGAACAATAATCAGAAAGTTCATGATTTATTTGTCATAAATTTTAGATCTATGTACCATTTAATTTATGTTTTTAACTCCTGCAAATTATATAAATTGTCTGAAATGTGTCAAATTTGCACTCATGTCATCATCCATAAACTTATTACTCAGTGTAGTCTTTAGAGAAATGTACCTTCTTGCATACTAAACTAAATATTTACTGTTGTAAACCTAATATTTCAGAAATGTGAATACTAGAAACTTTGATGAGTGAAATTTGAATCACTGTATGATGAAAATTTCTAGCTACCAATTTACCAGTACAAAGTGCGTGTGAGCAACTAGATGTTACAATTGGGGGTGAAATTAGAGATAACATTGGAGATGAATATGAAGAGGAAGAACCAATTGATGAGGCATACAAATTATGTAGTAGTTATGCGGGTTGAGGAAGTCGAAAGTGAAGACTAATCCACTATCTTGAATGTTCGGTATTTCAGAATTTTGTTTAGACAGTGAGCGAAAACTTGCATGTGATGTAATGTTGTTGTTGGATTGTTGCTTATGTTTAGTTTTATTTAAACTGCATGTGATGTAATGTCATGATTAATTCTTATATTTGAGATTAGAAATTGTCGCTTTCATTTGGATGTTGCTTTAAATGCTCCAAAGAATGTTATTTTATATGTTGTGATGTTTAGTTTTATTTAAATTGCATGCGTTGTCATGTCATGATTAATTGTTGTGTTTGAGATTTAGAAATTGTTGCTTTTGTTTGGATGTTGTAAAAACGTCATTTTAGATGCTATTTCAGATGTGCATTGCTTTATTGAATGAATGCTAGTTTTATTTGGCTTGTTCAAATATTGATCGTTGGCAAATGCTATTAGATTGTTTTTCAGTGATGCAATTCACATGATCACGAGGTTAACTACTTGTACATGCAGACTAAATCTAGCAAAGATAAGTGCAAGTAGCAATCAATTTTCTGCTTTATGTATTGTCTCATGGAACCGAGCTCAAAATCACTTAGTAGTGTAATAGATAACACCAAATGCAACTTAATGATCCAATAAGGATCAAATAATCTTATTAAAAAATAAAAAAGAGTAGCTTAGAAACAAAATTGAAAGAAAAAGTCGTTAAAAACATAAGTTAATTACAACTCTTACATTTATCTACACAACACTATAAGCATTGATAGATATCAAAATATACAGCATATTGTTCAAAAGAAATGATTGCTCCGCATCCCCACACATTGGCATAATTTCCCTAAAATCAAATAAAGAAAACATGTCATAATCAGAAAAAATGTAAATAGATTACGATAGCCAAAATTGATCATATTAGTTACCATAATCTGTTTGATTATTCATTTCAGCTAGCAATCTATTTACAGAATCTAGGGCTTTCCATAATTTGTGAAAGGATAAAGAAAGAGAGAAAAGAAATAGCAGGGAGATCATAGGGCTCGGATTTGTACACGCCCGACATCGTTGATCTTGGGAAGGCAAAAAACTTACCAACAATTGAAAGGCAAATAATTGATTAATAACCTACTAACTATTGAGATGAACTTGAAAGAGGTGAAATCTCACGAAGCAAATACTTGACAAACTTAAAATCCCCAAATCTTTTAAATCAGTTGGCAACTGTCTTCCTTGTTCGACTTCTCACCTGCGAAGCACACCTAAAAGGTCAAATTAAGGGTTGATCCTCACAAAAATCTAGTAGGGGAGAAAGAGGGGTAAAGAAACAAAGCGAAGCCTAAAAAATGCTAAATAGAGAGATGTGTACCTTTTGGCTTCAGGCTTTAGAAAAGCAAGGGTTTCAGGCGCAGAGAGAGGGTTTCGACAAAGAGAGGGCTTCGGCGGAGAGGCTAGATTTTTGGAACGAAAGGGGTTTCGGTCGAAAGAGGAGAGAGGATGCTGAATCGATTGGTCTGATTGGGTCGTTGAGATGGACTAGAGGCATGCGGTTCCGAAAGATAACCTGATCAGCAATCCGATCTGATGGTGATTGATCCAACGGTTCAGAAAGCATGGTGCCAAAAATGCTTTGGCACTATAGTGCACCATAGCATTTCTCTATATATATATAGAGAGAGAGAATGGCTAAAATAATATGCATAGTACACCACATTTTGTACTATGCATATAGATATAGATTATTAAATTGAGATTTAAGTTGCTCAATAAATTCTTCATATGAAAATATTGTAGGAAATCAAATTTCGTGATTTTTAGAGCTTTCTAGCTATTTTTTAAATATTTTTTAAAAACAGTCCAGATTTAATACTACAAAAGTGCCATTTCTGGGCTGTTTTTAAAAAATATTTAAAAAATAGCAAGAAAGCTCTAAAAATCACGAAATTTTATTTCCTACAAGATTTTGATATGAAGAATTTATTGAGCAACTTAAATATCAATTTAATGACCAAATTAAATACAAATGGGCGCATAGTACGTTATGTGGTGTACTATGCATATTATTTTAGCCATGCTCATATATATATATATATATTTGTTGGATGTTCATGTACTGTGTTATATATGTGTGCTTTTCCTTAAATTGAGTATAATACACTAATATCAACTGAATTCTTTAATGATAAAATTAAGCCTTTCGTGTACTTATAATCAAGTACACGTGGCAGGAATAGCGTCCTTAAGCTAGTTATTATTTCTAGGGTATGACAAAAGCGAAAATAGCAAAGAAATTTTGGAATGGGTTGCACTAATGATGCACCATTTCATTATTCACTCATTATTTGAAATATTGGATCAATGAACACTCTCTCTTTTTAAATTGTCAGGAGAGAAAAAAATAAATTATTAAATTAATAGAAGAAATAGTATAATTCATTGATTTAATTATTTAAATCATTAGTGTACAATCAAATGTTATATTTATGTGTATATAATTCTTTTGAAATATTACCTGATTTACCTAGAGGGGGGTGAATAGGTACACAATGCAATTCTAGGATTCTTTTTGCAAATTTCACAATTGAAATTCAATTTCAATTAGAACCAAATCACCCAACCTACTCAAGATAATTAAATTATAGAAATTTAAAGTAAAGAAAGTTTAGAAAGATCAAATAGTGCGTAGAACGCGTGACACCGATATGATAACGGAGTTCGGCTATTGACGAGCCTACGTCTCCGGGACTCACGATCCCTCAACTTGGTAATATGATCGAGCAGTATGCACTATCACCAAATAGAATCCTTTACAAGGGCCGAGATCTAGCTCTTTACACATGAAGATTAGAGACTAGACCCGTACAATGAACACAAAGCACAAGAAAGTAATATAACAATGATCTCTCAAATCTCACAAATATTTGGCTAATTTTGAATCAATTAAACTTGAGAATTTTGAGAGTTATTAGAGAGCTTTTAGAGGTTCAGCAATGGAGGCTACTAGGGTTTTAGATTTTGCAAAGATGGATTAAGAAAGAAGAAAGAGGTTGTATATATAGCAGCAGCAAATAACCTCCCAAAACAGGGGATTTCGTCCCGAACCGTTATAACGGTTCGTTCTGGAGAAAAGTGAACATTTGGTATTGCAATTCGATTGAGCTAACCGTTATAACGGTTAAGAATGTTTATAACGGTTAGTACAAAATCTGGATTTTCTCAAGCTTAATCATACTCATATTAACCAAATTTGATTTTACATATGAATTAACTTTAAACCTATTTAAATCTTTATTTGCTCCATATGCTCATGTTGCACTCTACAATCTCCCGAATATCCATTTTTGCTATATAGTTCCTGCAACAAACTCAAAACACACGAACGAGGTAAAATTCAAGATTGTTTTGCAAATCGACAAATAAGAGACATTGTTACATTGTTAGACACAACATTACCGAGGTAGCGAGAGAGAGCAAAAGCAAGGTGAGTGCAGTAAGCATCAGAAAAACTTACAACCCTTTGATCTCCAGCGAACGGTTGATAAGGGACGTGGTACTGTTACAGTGTTTCCTTTTTGATTGGCGTTTGCATTTATGGGAAGATTCAAAGGTATAAAAAAACCAGAGAAGTCGCGTGCCAACCTTTTTTATTTGCAACAAGGAAAAACGAACCCACCCGAATGTTTATCAATTGTTTTCTTGAGGCCGATAAAGGGCTGAAATAATACGATGACAAGCTGGCAGTTATGGCTATCCGAAGAGGTCTCTGAAAAGGCAACTTGGGATTTGAAGCTCACAAGAACAATTTCTCCACTCTAGAGGAGTTTATTGTTTTTGCTAGCACATATATCAGAGGAGAAGAAGATGTTGTTTCTAGCGAAGAAGAAGATGTTAGGGTGATACCTAAGAAGAAAAATAGTCAAACAGCCGCTACGCCGCCGAAGCCAAGAAATCGAGAAGAAGACATATACAAACCTTACAATTCCAAAACACGCGAGCAAAGATAATTAGTGTTTAACACCTATCACACACTGACAAAACCACAAGATGAATATTCAGGTAGATAAGAAATGAACGATGCCTCAGGTTGCCAGAAAAACTAGAACTATTTGAGATAAAAGACGACATAAGCTTTTGTCAATTTCACAATAGTGTAGGTCACATCACCAAGGATTGCATAACTTTGAAAGGCGAGTTGGAGAGGTTAGCAATGGACCGCAACATGTGACGATTCATTCATCGTTTTGTTAGCAACCGAGTAACAGATCGACGTCATCAACCGTACTCAGGAGGAGGAAATCAGTTTTATGGCAACAAAAGAGATGATAACAAAAGAGACAAAGAAGGAGACCGAAAGAATGAGGTAAATTATGTTCGAGGGAGGGCATCAGTGATTCACATAATTGCTGGAGGCAAGGCGTCAGGAGGAGATACTGACATGAAAAGAACAATGTACACCACATGCTTACATAGGGCAAGAGTGTTCCAAATTGAAAGAAGGTTTGAAGGGTTTGATGCTCCTATTATCTTAGGAGCATCTGATTTCAGAGATGTACGCTTTTCTCATGATGATGCCATCTTCTTGTCCCTGAAAATGGGACTTGACGAAGTTGGTCTACAACACAGGGTGACTATGATCTTGGTAGATGGGAAGCTCAGCAAATGTGTTGTACCGTGATACCTTTAACAAGATGGGACTAACCGAACAAGCTTTGTTACCTATCCAAATACCTTTTGTTGGGTTCACTAGAGATTATTTGCATTCGATGGGAATGGCTCCCCTTAACGTGTAATTTGGTGAGCTATCGAAACAAGAGGTGATCACCGTTAACTTCCTGGTGGTAGATGTTCCTTCAGGGTACAATGCCATCATTTGGCGAAGTACCTTGAATAAACTTGGAGCGGTGGTTTCCACACACCATTTGATGATCAGGTTGTCAACCCAAAAAGGAATAGGCCAAGAGTGAGGAGATCAACAAGTCTCAAGAGCATGTTATGCACTCTCACTACAAGGGGTACCTCAGGTGGGCAACATTGAAGAAGTTGTTAGCCTAGAAACTTCCCGGAAGGAAGATACCAAGCTTGAGGAAATTCCAAGGCAAGCAGCCAAATCAGTTGGGACAATAACCACTGTTGAGGTTACCGAGGGGGAAACCATCCAGATCAGGTCACTTTTGCCCGAAGAAGAGAAGGAGCGATTGAGTAACTGTTTACGCGACAATGTAAATATTTTCGCTTGGACAACCGAATATATGTCAGGGATATCGATGCAAATTTAGGAGCATAGGCTTTTCTTACAAACAGGTGCACGACCCATACATCAAAGAAATAGGAGAATAAGAGTCGAACGACAAAAGGTGGTAAAAGCCGAAGTTGACCATTTATTGAAAGTTGGATTTATCAAAGAAGTTCAGTGTCCTGAATAGAGAACAAATACAGTATTAGTGAAGAAATCGAATGGGTCTTGGAGAATGTGCATCGACTACACCAACTTGAATAAGGCATACCCAAAGATTCGTTTGTTGGAATTGAGACGTCAAATCCAATAAATAAAGTTTGGACTACGTGTTATATGATTAATATATATCATACTGTAACTTATGTTACTAGCTAGAACATCAGCTATGCATATTTTCTAGAATGGATATTAATAAAGATACGATGTAGATAGTAAGAGTATATAGACAACGGGTCTAAGAAATAAAGGGTGTAGAAATAGCAAAAAGCACCAGCGAAACTTCTTATAAAACAAATATTTTCTTGCGGTCTGTTAACTAACAAACGATGTAGATATGTTGTAAAAAGGGATAATTTAACTTATGTGTCGGCTCATCTACACCAGAGTCTAATGTATTTTTTTGCAATCACCGCATTTACAACGGTATGTAACCGATATATATCTCTTAAGATACCCGGATTCCAGAAGATTTTTGTAGTAGTGCAAGCTCAATTAATGGTATTTAAAGTATTACTTAAATTATTATATATTTATTTTAATTATGAAGCTTGAGTGGAAAAAAAACTAGTGAGTTTGCAATGACATTAACCTAATTTTTAACTTTGAAGTGGCATGTTTATCTAATTTCACCTTAATTTTAAACTATTGAAAATTTAAATTTCGTGGTTAAAATATCATCACTTTTAATAAGCATAAGGTGAACTATATATACTAGGAAACGCAACGCGGCTACGTCGCGTCTTGAAATATATTTTTATTAATTAGTGTTGTAGTTTTAACTTGTATTGGGAAGAAAACCTTTTGATAATTAGCAAATATTTTGAATTTTTTTTCTATTGTCAATGTTTATATATGAAAGAAACATTAAATGCAATGCAGTTAATTGGCTGCATAATAAGTTAATGAGCAAATAATTGAAGAAAATATGTGCTACGAAGGACTTAGATATATCTTTTTTTTTGGTAGAATGAACAATCAATATCTTCACATTATAAGTGCATATAGATTTTAAAACTAATTTATATGTGGATTGAAAGAAAAAATCATGGTAATAATTTTTTGTACTTGGATATTATTAATGAGAATTTTATACCCAAAATAGACATTTCATTTCCCCTTGCATGAATTTTTTTAAAAAGGTAAAAACCACAAAACCAAACATTCCTTATTTTCTATCTCCAATGCCTTTCCTTCATCAGCAAAGAGCTCCTCTCAATTTGCACTGGTTGGAGTTATAAGTCAAGTGTATTTTTTCTGTATCTCATAATTTTAGTTAATTTGATTCTAAATGAACTTAAAATAATTTTATTTGGTCAAATGTTGTATAAACATTGAACACCCACAATATGTTCGATGAGATGTTGTATTGAATTAAGCAACATTTGGCCGTGTTTTTATATTGTATGCCAGCAACTTAAAAGATTTTTCTATTGTCGGTCTCGCCTATATTTTATTTATAATTTATGTATATAATTTATAGAGAAACAATAACTACATTCACTTAACATAATATAAATATTGTTTTCTAATTCAATTAATTTAAAACAGGCCAAGGACGCCTTAAAATCAATGGAGATTAATGATTTTTTTTTTTTTGCACCTTAAGACCAACAAATCTAGAACAGGCCAAGGACATTAGATAATTGAAATATTCATATTTGATTTATTGCTTTATACTCTGAAACTGCTAATTTTTTTTATTAATCATATAGCAGTCTGATGCTATATCATTGTTCTTCATAACATTAATGACTGTAAATTTGTTTATTTCTGTAGCTGCGTGAGTTTTCATTGAAGAAAATGCATCATTTGAGGATCAGCTGTGAAGAAGGGAAAATATCAATAGAATAGATTCGGCAACGTATTGGAGTAAAGGAAAAAAATAACTCTCTACACAAAAGGCTACATTGCTGCAGACAAGAGAAAAAAACGAACGATCAAGATTTACAAACATATCAAACAAAAGATGTGGATGGCGTGTCCACTAAAATGTAGTCCGACACGCAGGAAGTATTATCGTTTTGCGATATACAGGTTTTGTTAATAACACAGATTCTAAAATTAAGATTTTTATCGTTCTCAAGATAAATTATTGTTATGAGCGTTGTGTGTGTGTGCGCACGCACGCGTTGACATCTCTAAAATACTAGAAAAAAATAATAGTACATGTGTGTTTGTAAATATTTGTACATTTGTATTAAAAAGATAATTTGCTCTATGAATAACTCTTCCCAGCATGCTTTCATATTCCAACGCGTCTCTGCTATCGTTGTACAATTACTGTTTTCCTTTTTATTTTTAGTTGTAATATTACAGTTACGGGAAGTAACATACAATGCCCACCCATTCCACCGTTGAATACACAGAAAGCCCAATTAGTGTTATTCAAACGGGACGGGTCGAGTACCCGTGGATCCGACCCGAGCGAATTCACGGATCCACGGGTACAACGGGTTCACAGGTCTCCAACATTTTGGCCTACCCGATCCGTTCTAAATCTGTGCCTCGGATCGGATCGGACACGAATCGGAACGGGTCGGATCCACGAGCGAATCTACCCGCGATGGTTTTATCAATACACTAAGCCCAATTGCACCTTAACAACTTAGTGCCTGAGCCTATAAAATAGTTCCCTATGTGCTTCTCTTCTCTTCATAGAACAAAACATTAACAAAACTCCACGCGAAACAGATAGAAAAGAGATGCCTTCTTTTAAGAGAGTTGGTGCCGGTGATGCCTCTCCGGTGATCAAGCCCCTAAAGGAATTGCATGACCAAGATGTATTTCCTTCCCTCCACGATGTAGTGACAAGAAGCAAGAACATGCAAGATAGGGTTGCATGGCTTCAGTCTCAACTAATTGGCAAAAGCTTCGAATTCGAGACTCCATTTGGACGCCGCCGTCTCACTTATGCTGATAGTACGGCATCAGGCCGGTGCTTGAAGTACATCGAAAACTATATAATTCAAGAAGTTCTTCCTTTCTATGGTATACAAAAATGTTTTTCTTAATTAAGCTAGGGTTCTTTTTCATATATTCTTGTTTTGGTCCAGTTATGTGTCTATAGTTAGTAGCGTTAAAAATATGTTGTTGAGTTTGATCAGTTTAATAGGTTTTACCATGCCAGAAGTCTTAATTAAGTTACATTGAGTATTTATGTCTTTTAGGATAAAAATGTGTACGGCCTTTTTTATGGTGTACAACTCAAATGTATTAGTCACATGCGACTGTTGCGCTGTAGCAGATGGAAGCAATAATGAATAATTGGAACTCAATGTATGAAAATCCTGTGGACATAATTAATGCGTATTTCAATTTTCTATTTTCCATATAACCAACAATAAGTTTGTAATAATCTCTCCATGTGTAGGTAACACTCACACTGATGACAGTTATGTGGGAGGCAAGATGACATGCATGGTGCAAAAGGCATCTTACTACATAAAACAGTGCATAGGAGCTGGCGCAGATGATATGCTATTCTTTTGTGGGTCCGGTTCATCGGGAGCCATTAAACATCTGCAAGAAGTGATGGGGATAACAGTGCCATCCATCCTTCGAGACCGAGTAGTGCAAATGCTGACGGAGCAAGAAAGGTGGGTTGTGTTCACTGGGCCATATGAACACCACTCGAATCTTCTTTCATGGCGAAATAGCACCGCCGAGGTGGTCGAAATTGGACTAGACCAAAACGGACTGGTTGATTTGGAAGATTTGAGATGCCAGATGACGAGTCCAAAGTACGCAAACCGGCCGATGTTAGGATCATTCTCCGCATGTAGTAATGTCACTGGCATCATAACTGATACACGAAGCATTGCACGTATTCTTCACGAAAATGGTGCCTTTGCATGCTTTGATTTCGCTGCTAGGTAACATATTTATATCTATTTCATTTCCCTCCATTCTATATATTTTGTTAAGAGTTGATGCTCACGCGATGTTACAACTTATTTGATCTAAGATCAAAATTTTGCGCCGTTAATAATATTTTTTGACACTAGTATTACAAAAGAGAAGAGAGAAGAGAAAAATATTACAATAGTTCGTTTAGCACAAGAGAGAAGAGAGAAAAGATAGCTAATAAAATTAATTCTCTTAATTGCAAAATACAAATTTATAACCCAAACATCAGATATGAACGACAATTACTTTTTTGTAGGAAACTCCAATGGACTTGAAACTTGAATCATATATATAAAAATAAACTTGTTAATACAATTAATTTGCCCGTTCAAAATAGTATTTCAATCATCCTCAAATATTCAAGGTTTAATTTTCCACTATTTGAACAGTCAATAATTGGAAAATCAATTTTCGTCAAACTGGGATATCACGTTAGCATTTTTCTATTGTTTAATGAATACCAATGAGTTTTAAAAAATTTAATTTTCGTTGTCTAGTCGATGACTTGATGCGCATCCGCTAACAATTCCAATCAGGACAACACATTATAACAGTGTGTGCAACTAAATAACAAAGTACAACGGCGAATTTTATTATATTTTGGTCGAACTCTCTTTTTTTCCAATAGTATGAAGTAGGCAGAATCGAAGAATCTAATAAAATGAAATATATGTCATAGTTTGAGTTTGACACTCAATCCTCGTCAAAACAAATAAAATTTCCAAGTTCCAACCAAGGCACCAGATTGCACTTTCTTAGAAAATTGATATATCGTGTAGAGCATGGAGAGGGAATTTCAGCTCGGGAACAATTAGAGACAATTCAAAAAAATAGTTAATTAGAGAACCTAATGCGCTCCCATTATTTAGTTGTTTGAACTGAGGCAGTTAAAGACCTCCTAGTTTCCCAATCTGGTTCATTTATATGAACCAAAAGTCAAGTAAATATACAAAAAGGTGGATCATCCAAAACTATCCATAAACGGAATAAATATATATGAAATAATAAATATGTACGTGGTGGTTGGTTAAATATTTTCAATTAACAGGAAATGATCTGTCATGTTTTCTCATGAGATCGTATGAACATATAGTTATAGACTTATAGTTGTCAATAAATCAAATAAACAAATTCACCGCCATTTGTACTATGAAAGAACCTCTCAGTACGAGACCATTTATTAATTTCAATTCCATCATATATATTTTTTATAACATTCTACAATGAAGAATTTTAAACACCACAGGAGTCATCTTCTTCATCTTTGAAAGCGAAAGAATTTGACTTTCTTTAATACTTTAATTACAGAGCAGAGTTTCATTCTTCAAAGTAATTCAGATCAAGTTTCTCGGAACAACCAAATTTTTGGCATCTACTTGTCATCTAATTTGTCATTTTTTAATTTACTCCAGACATTCTAATGATGATGTATCCATCATCTCTCTTTCTCTCATGTCAAATCCATATGACTGTACGTAGTTTTGACAAATGTTCTATCCATTAATAAAAAAAAAAAAGAAAACTGATGCTACAATCGCATAAAAACTTGACTTCAAATTCAAAACTTGACCGAAGTATATTGATACTTACATTTTATCAAAGAAATTACTTAAAGTATATTGATCACCTTTAATTTGTTACCAGTACACCATGTATGGGTAGTGGCAAGCAAATAAATGTTCAAAACTACTGATGTATGTTTAATATTATGTCTAAATATAAAATATTTTCATCTCATAACCCCCTCTATTTTTAATTTTCCCTACAAACTTGACACAGTGGGCCCTACGTGGAGATAGACATGAAATCTGGGGATATAGAAGGGTATGATGCTGTATTTCTCAGCCCTCATAAATTTGTTGGAGGTCCAGGAACTCCAGGAATTTTACTCATGAACAAATCCCTTTACCAGCTCGGATCTTTCGCTCCTTCCTCCTGCGGCGGGGGCACTGTGGCCTATGTCAATGACTTTGATGAGAAGGTATGTCTAGTAGTTACAGTTCACATATTGCAGATAGTGTTCAGTCTCATCTCTTTATGGAGAGACGCTTGTTTAAGTTCTGCAAGAGACAATTGAAAAATAATAAATGCTGACAGTAATGGGACCTCTTATATTAGAAAAGAATACAGTTCATAATGTGCAGTTTTTTAGCCACCTAAATACCTGAAGTAACAAGCATATTCGTTTATACCAAATCAACTGTTGATTGCAAACATGTCAGACAAAAAAAAAGTGTCACATATGCAGGAAATTTATTCATATATTTCATGAATATGGATGTTGAATAAATTACAAAGTTTGATATTTAATAGGACACTCTATATCATGAAGACATTGAAGAGAGAGAGGATTTCGGTACTCCGCCTATAATACAGAAGGTCCGTGCAGCACTGGCATTCTGGGTGAAGGAATACGTTGGTAGTGGTTTGATCAAACTCCGTGAACACGCTTTTGTCGAAGAGGCGATGAAACGACTCTCAAGACACCCAAATATAGTCGTTTTGGGCAACACTAAGGTTGAACGGCTGCCCGTCTTCTCGTTCTTACTTCATCCATGCTCAGATTCACATCTGGATTGTAATGCTTCAGATGATATTATAATGTACGACGAGGCCAATTTGGACGAGGCAAGTTCTAACAAAAACAAGCCACTACATGGACGATTCGTAGCCAAGTTGTTGTGTGACTTGTTTGGTATTCAGGCAAGAGGCGGCTGCGCCTGTGCTGGCCCGTACGGACACCACTTGCTTGCGGTGGACAAAGAGCAATCACTTTCCATTAGATCTGCTATTAAGCAGGTATATCAAAGATATTTATATTTAATTTTCCACTTTTTCTTAGCTAGCAAACAATGTGAGATACATCCAGTTAAAGTATCAAACTCTACATTCCAACATTTTCGAGCAATTATTGGAACTGGATCCTTACTTTTATCTTTATTATTTGGAAATCTGACAGTTACTTCCAAAATAAGATATATAGATTTCATAACTATGTGTTTTCTTAGTAAATAATTTTTTGCAACTTGACCAATTATTTTTTTGTCATGCTTCATTTTTACAGGGATATAATGGGATTAAACCAGGATGGACGCGGATCAGCTTTCCGTATTATATGTCAGAAGAAGAATTTAAATTCATTCTCTCTTCGATTGAGTTCGTCGCGACATACGGTCATCGATTCCTCTCTCTATATAGTTTTGATTGGGTTACTGGCAACTGGACTTTCCGTAAACTAGCTTTCAAGCACTACCTAATGGAGGACAACCATGATCTTCTCATGGAAAATAAAACAAGACAAAAGAATGATATGCATGAAAGGTTTCAAAAATATTTAGAAAGTGCGACAAATATCACTTCTGCACTGCCAGACAACTCTACAAGCCGTTGTGTACCAGAGGACATTGATCCCAGATTGATCTATTTTAGAATATAGCTTCACAAGAACAACATGTACAGTTGTCCCTGTTGGAGTTCAAATCTGAAGAATAAATGAAGTAAAACTCTTCTTTACTTAATTAGTAATAATCTAAAGTCTAATATAATTTCTCAACTCATCTAATAAAGAAAATTTCAGCTAGAAGATGAATTCAAACTAGAATTTTGAGATGTAGAATTAAAGAGATGGTGTAAATGAATTTGTAACTAATGTCCTCTCTTGTGTGCTATAAAAGGAGAGGGTTGTCTTGACATTTGTATCAAGCAAAAGCAAAGGTTACAAAGAGCAAAATAAAGAGTTAGCAGTAGCTAAAGAGAGATAAAAGATTAGAGAGAGTTGAGAAGTGTGAGGTTTGTGAGAGTTTTAAATAAATAGTTGTAATATTATTTATATATTTGAGTAATAATAAAAATATTTATTTGAGTGTTTATATTGTGTCTAAACTCCACACCTTACCACTTTCCTATTCTTATTCACCTTCTACAAATTGGTAACAGAGCGAAAGTTTGATCCACATACCCGAAAAAATGGCCTCAAATTTATTGTTTCCCCAAATATCGAAACTTACCACAGAAAATTTTGAGAGATGGAAGATACAAATAAAAGCTCTTATCGGTAGTCAAGACCTATTGGAGATAGTCACAAATGGCTACACCGAGCCTACTCAAGCAGAGTTTGACGCATATACGCCTGAGAGAAAGGCTGAATTGCGTGATGAAAGAAACATGAATTGTAAGGCATTATTTCTCCTATATCAAGGTCTAGACTCTAGACGAGACGACATTCGAGAAAGTTGCAGAAGCAACATCGAGTAAGCAAGCATGAGAAACACTTAGCACAATTTTTGCTGGTGTTGATCGAGTGAAGAGGATCCGACTCCAAACATTACATGTACAGTTCCCTTAGTACGTAGCAAGCTGCATGCTTCTTGTTCATTTCATGTGAAGTTCTCAGGAAATATCGAAGAAAAGTGCGCTTTGTTTTATATTCTTGATTAGTTATCTTAGTTAGTTTTGTAAGCTAGAAAGAAGTAACAGCCGCCAGTTTGGGCTAATCAATATAGATAGTTCGAGAAGAACTCTGGCTTCAATTCATGTCAGACTGAGTAAGTACCTTGGTTATTCAACAAAGCTATAATTAATAATCTCAATAGTTAACAAATTATTCTGCTTGATGCTTAGAAAGATAAACACAATGGTCTCGTTTTCTTAGTTTATTTTTCTGTTCATATTTGGTTGGAGGTAAACATATATTTCATTTAAACTCGCCTATTTTATTTCTACTAAATGACGGACCAATCCCGAGAATTCTTTTGAAAGTCATGGCTAAACTTTTTTGCGTTCAACATTTCAAACGTGTTTTCTAGACGCACGCGTTCAGAAATAGATGTCACTCGAGTTTACAAAACAAAAAAATATCGAGTACTTTTGAAATATGCGTTAACGTCTAAACGCAACGTCTAAACGTGCGCCCAGACGTAGCGTTCACAATGTTGCCTAAACAAAGCATTTAGACGCAGCGTTCAGACCTGAATGCAGATCTGAAATTTTGTACCATACTTAATCATTTTGTCGTTTGTTTTTCAGTGTGAACACATGTGTTTAGTCTGAAGGCCGAACGCAGAAAATTAGAGCCATGAATGTCAAATTTTTGAAATGAGGATCAAGAATGTCATTCTTATTTTTTTAAGAGGCAAACAAAAAGTTGCCAATCCCGGTGTCAAAAAAGATATTAAATTTCTTATCGATATTAATAGTTTAAAGACCTGGCTCTATTTCCATCTCAAAAACTATAATGTAATAAAAGGGGTTGATACGTAGATACCATATTTGATACCGATTTTATTATGCACATTTAGTTGAGTTATCGTGCACATTATTTGAGTTATTATGTATGTTATTTTTTGTAATGAAATAGTTATACATGTTATTCGTTTTATTATGCACATTTAGTTGAGTTATCGTGCACATTATTTGAGTTATTATGCATGTTATTTTTTGTAATGAAATAGTTATACATGTTATTTTTTGTATTGAAATAGTTATGATATAACATGCATAATAACTCAAATAATGTACACGATAACTCAACTAAATGTGCATAATAAAATCGGTATTAATAGTTGAGATCAAATATGGTATCTACGGAACATTATCCGTAATAAAATTATTGTCTCGTTTAAATTTGAATTTCTACATATCCCTCTCAACTCTCCAGTTTTGACTATAAAGATTCAACAATCTCCTTTAATTTCTGGAAAAATTCTATTCTAAGGAAGTTTCTATCATGTGGAATTGTGGACATGTCTACATGGTGGGGAAGTTCCTACCATAGAACTTTTCCCTTTGTTGTGAGAGACGGTTATTTTGTCAATACTTAGTCGTCTTTTATTTTGTCATAACACTAGCTTTGAAAGTCAGAAACCATAATAGTATCAACTTAGTATACAACTCTAATAACATTGTTTGATGTTTCCATGTTATATTAGTAACTCTGCTTTTTTTTTAACTCATCAATGTTACTTGCATGCAATGTCTATATTGAAACACTTAAAATAATTAATGTGATTATACAGTATATTAAAATTATAATTTAGAGAAACATAGGTGACAAAATCCACAAAAACCTTGCCACGTCAGATCGGAGACTGGGATCCATATTCAGTACTCAAAACATTTCGCATTCCCATCTGAAGCATTGTAATAATTATATAATAAAGCAATTGACCAGCTTTCATATTCTCAAGTGTTTGACAACTACTCATTGTTTTTTTTTTTAAGAAAGTAGGCTTGACCTACTTAAAATTTCATTAAAAATAAAAGAAGATATTACAGGTAGGATTTACAGAAGGAGTATGTACAATGTAGCCGAACCGATTTCTATTCTATGTATATTCCTAATCCATGCTATTCTAGCAGTTGTGTAGCCATTGAGATTGGTCGTTTCGAATTTGCATCTCCAATAAGTGTCGCGGTCTCGATTGCAAGGAGAATATCCGTCGGTTGCGCTCTTTTCATATGCACCATAATGTTGCAAACACTGTGGAGTCCCAGTGTGCCGCCGCAGGGTTGGTGAGGGTCATTCTGTTCTGCAGCCAGAAGGAAGATACGGTATGTTGAGGAAGTTTAGAAGCCCACGGAGCTAGTGCATCCCAAATACGAGTCGAGAGGGGACACGAGAGGAAAATGTGTGAGGCAGTCTCTGTGATGGTGGCATGACACAAGACGCATTCTTGGGATGGAGTGCCTCATCGCTTCACCAGGACATCATTTGTCAAGAGCCTGTCTTGGAGTAGAGTCCACACAAATATTTTGACTTTGAGCGGAGATTTGGTGTTCCAAATTCTCGGTGCCGAGCTTGATAGGACTCCCGGGTCAATGAGGAATCGGTAGACACTAAAATCAATAGTGTTCACAAAAATGGATCATCCACCGATCAAGATCCTCCACAGATCAAATCAAAACAAATGAGATTACACATGAATCTCACACTAAGATTACAAACGTATCAAACTAAAACTGAGAGCAATTAGTTATCCTAAAATCACTTAAAATTATCTTTATTCATCAGTTGAGCTCTTGGGTGCTTGGAGAAGATGGTTTCATCTTTTTCAGATTGCTTGAATGTTTGTATAAGAGTTTCTTCATTGTTTTTCGAAATCACGCTTCTTGATATATAGAATAACATCTCCATATTTGTTCTAGCGCTCCAACTCGTCATGACACTGGCGAGGATCATCGTGATGGGTCAGAGAATACAAAGAGAAGCAAGTTTGACCTTGTCTCAGTGACAAGGTCAACATATGTTCTAGACTTCTAGTGATCTGTCATGTCGCTAGCTCCTAGCGACGTGACAAGTGGATTGAGAGACATACCATTGGCCAAACACGTCACCGCCACTGGTGTCTCAGAGTTTTCATTCCTTCAAGTTTTTGGTGCCCCATCATGTCGCTGGTCTCCAGTATTGTGATGGGTGGAGTAAAAACAACATTTTGAAATTCTTTTAAAGCTTTATTCAAGTCTTTTTGATACTTGATTAAGTGTCTAATTTGCACTTTTTTATAACTTTCATTGATAAAAAAAACTTGTATAAAATATTAGTACATAATCTTTTTTGCAAATTATGAGACAACGAGGAATTAAAAACAACAAACTTCTCCTTTTTGCAAAATCATGAATTATTTAACACATAATACCCCAATAATCTTTCATTTTTATAAATTGATAAAAAATGCATACAAATAAAATTTATTGTCAAACTGAGCAACAATAACTCTCCCTCAATCGAAGAATATATTGCTTCTCTACAGTGAAATCCGTGTGATATTTGAACAGCTTAAATTACAAAAAAAAATCGATCAATTTTAACAATTCAAAATTCATACAGTAAAATTTTCACATATAAATAAATAAACAATCAAGAATAACTTGTAAATAAAAAATAAATATATATGTTGTACACTTAAACAAAATTTATAGTTAATGAACCCCAAAATTTATATAACATTTCCCAAATTTATTGATTTAACTAAGTCATCCAAAAAATTTAGTTTCAACAAACGTTGATTAAAATAGCTTGTTATAGAAAAATGGAGAGAATTAAAATAAGGAAACTCATAAAAATTTTAAGTACGCCAAAATAAATCTTGTGAATTTAATAACTTAAGTTCAATTTAATTACATTATATTTATAAACTTAATTCAATTCCTAAATATTAAACCATTTATTAAAGCAAATAATTCGAAATTAAGAATTATATAGCATGAAACGAGTCATAGACTCATAGAACGTGTACCGAAATCGTATTCTCTGCACTTATTTTTTATGGATGCTCTCTACACCTACTAACTTGAACTGTCCGATACATGGTTGCAACTCGTCTATCTCGCGCAACCGAAAGTTGGTTGCAAAATCTTTTTTGCAACCAACTATGTGGTTGCAATTCATCAATCTCACGCAACCGAAAATTGGTTGCAAAATTTTTACTGCAACCAATTCCGTAGTTGCAACTTGTCAATCGCACGCAACCAAAATTTGGTTTCGAAATCTTTTTGGCAACCATATACTAGTGCAGTTAAATTGCAATAATTTTCATATCAGCCATAATTCATTGTAATTAATCAACTTGAACATTTCAATACATATTTGTAGTATTAAATAATGATTTTGGATATATATATATATATATAATGTATGACATAATTAAATTTAAACTAAAGACATATAATTGGAAAAAAAATGATTTTATAAAGCTTTGATATTATATCATCCATATACATCAAATCATTTAAGTGAAGGGGCTTTCCTGGTAACTAAACAGAGATGTTGAATATAGCTCAAGTACAAAATCTGGATTTCTCTCAAAATGGAGTTGTATAACAGACCATAAAATTCCTAATTGCTATAAGGATATTCATTCCTGAACTTTCTTCCCATGTTTTTTCATATAGAGATAGATCGTCTTTCAACAAGATGGGCAACAAAGTAATACTTCTTATTCATGCATGAACTTGCAAGCATGACCAAATCGGCACCGTCCTTGCATGTAGTACCAACACAGTTGTCTTGGTACTGGTGGAGCATTCCTCCTTCCATGAACTGGACCATGCATATCATACCCAGATTTACTTGCTACTATGGGCCCCACCCGTTATAAGGTTCTTGCTAAGGAACCTGCCTGTTAAACCCATTGCTCCATTGAAGTGCGAAATCTAACCTCATGTTGTCCAGCTCATCCGGTATTTTGACAAACAACCTGTTGTGAAATTGTACAAATACAACCTTATAAAATTTAGTTAGTACAATTGCACAAATGTTCCTCAAAAATAAAAATATAGTATCAGCCAAAATTAAGAAAAAATAGACAGCCCAGGATGATGGTGAATTCCAACCTACTCTTACAACATTTTATTGCAGAAATTAACAATAAAAGGCTCTAAAACTATCCAGATATTGCATTTTGATCTCGTAACAAACTCTGAATTGTGCCAGTTGAAAGCAAACAACATTACTGGCTGCTACAAAAATTATATTTTAGATTAGTTGAGCAACTTTTAGATTTGTTAGCTAGTATCTTATATTTGGTTCATGCGCTTATGGAACAACATCTTTAGTGCAGTTCTTTTACTTATAATAGTGCTACCAAGGTTTAGAAACACAAGAACATAAAAGCGAGATCTAAGCAAACAAAAGGTTTATACTTTATATAACAAACAATAGTTAACCAGAATTGTGAGCGTGCAAAAGAGATTGGTGCTGGTTATGAAGGTCTTGAAGAATAAAACCAAAATAAACAAAGGTAAGAACCGTGATACTAAAACCAATAAGTAAATGAAGAATACTGACAGCAGCAGAGGCATCCCTGCCGAACTGAGCAAGCTGGAAGCCAAGGCTTAGGTGCATAAACATAAACTGTGGTCCCACATTAGGAAGCCTATTTGCCGGTGCAACTTGCCAACTCAGCATTGGCCTCCATTCACTCTGCTTTGTTATCTTCACTCCCTGTTAACAACTAATAGAAATTTAGTCATAGTAAAAGAAAAAAGATCAAATTAATGCACAATATTTCTATGGTGGATACCTTGTTTGTAGAAGGGGAAGCATTAACCAGTCAATGCTTAAATTATAGTTTTTGGTGTATCCATTTTAGTCCCTGCTTTACATATCTTAATTCTTAACTAGTCTTTGCAATTTACAAATCATGACTTAATCGTTCACTGCTTCTAGTAAAAATTTCAACCTTCAATTCAACAAAGTACTGTACTGATAAAGTATTGTAGTGATAGAGTAACAGAAGTTCGCTTTGCATTTTCAATTCTTCAACCTTAGGTTCGACATTCATTTTAGATTCCTCCATTTTCTTTGATTCAGATCATAATTATAAAGAAAAAAAAGAAAAAAGACATGATTATCTCACATCCATTAATTAATCACATTAAATTCATTAATGTAACTCAAATCAGAGATTCTTGTTTCAGAACCGAAATATTCAACAAAATAGCAAATAGTAAATCCCAGATTGTGTGATTTTAGCCTGAAAGGCTAGTTCGATTCAATAACAGAAAAATAAACAACTAAGAAAACACACATACATTTGAAAAAATGCAATGAAAAAAGCCTTGCGAAATGAAGGGGAGTATAGTCGAGAGAGAGATTGCGGGGATGATCAAATCTAGAGCAAGTGACCCCTCCACGTCAAGTTCATTCAACTATATATCCAGTAGATTCACCACAAACTACAACCAGAAAAGATAACTTGGAGCAAATCTAAGTGCAGCATTCATATATAAGGCATAAGCAACTTAAGGCTAGCATGATTTTGTTCAATGCATGAGGTATGCGTACTTAATTTGGCATGAATAAGATTACATGCATACCTTGTCTATCGAACCATTTGTGTGCTCCAAAATATAAGGGCTGCTCAAACATGCCATCAAAGACATCTTCACATTAGAACCAAAATCAATGCCATGTGACAAAACAATAAATACGAAAAGGAAAATGAAGTGGAGAACTATCAGATAAAATGCAATTGGGATTTTCTAATAAAACAATACTTGCTTCTTCCTTTGCTGGGTTAATTTGTCAAGATAATACAAAGTACTTATTAGGGCATGACATTGATTGATTTTCATACATCTTTCGCTCAACATTGTTTCCTTTTAATATAAACAATTTATAAAGCATAATTTATAAGAGTAGTTAACAATTTGTACGCAATGAATTATGAGTTATGAACAGATTCTATTCAGGAAATCATTCTCTACATGGAAATTGCATATAAAGAAAACAAAAGCACCTCTTCAGTTTGCGGTGTTCTGAAACTTTCCAGACTGATTTGTTAATGGCATCGATCCTTTTCAAACATACCTAAAAATGAATATTTTAAAAAGAAATAAGCTTGTTTAGAAGCAAAGATACTCTTTGGATTAGATTCAATTATGCCCATTTTCTCTTTAATTTATCTAAATTATAGGCATGTGGAACTCCTAATTATAGTTGCAATTAAGTAAATGCTATATAACTGAAAATTGACAAGGAAAAGGAATACTACAAACAATTGTTGAGAACACGTGAATAAAGAAACTTATTTTCTTGAAACTGGTTGGTGATAAGAAAGGTAGAGGCGACATCATCACTCCCAACCTATTTACTTGTTCTCAGATCACACCACCGGTGTCCTCGCCTCTATGTTAAGTGGGACCAATCTAAGCAATCCTAGTTCAGAGAAATTCTCATCCAAATTGCTTTGCACGAATAGATCTGCCTGCAGAAACAAATGTTTCATAATGGTGGGTCATGTTAACTCGAACCACCTAGCATCTCCCACCAGAAAAAATGCAATGCTCGAGGTGCTAGAAATGAATCGAGAAAAACTGGATGTTAACGAGCAAATAAAAAAATGGTGTGCATGTTGACGAGAAAAATAGTAAGAATTAGATAAAACGGATGCTGACAATACAGTATAAATTAACTTGTGTGCTCCGGCCTGGCGATACTGACTTGTGTGCTCCTGGCGATCAAGTACTTGCTTCGATACTGAGTCGGAACGGAGGCAAGAATGAGATAGAGTCAACCCTTATGGTCTTAGTCCACCGAACCCAAGCGAAAATTGTAACATCGGATTTGCCAAGATTATGCTATTTGGGGAAGGTTGGGGAAGGTCGATGGTAAAGAAATTGACACTGGGGATGCTGGGAAAGAGACGAGCGGTGGAGAAGAAATTAACCTACTAGTATCGGTGAGAAATCGAGCTATTTGGGAAGATGGGGGAATGTCTGCGATGAGAGAGAGAAGAGCGGTGGAGAAGAAAGAAGAGAGGCGTGGGTAAGAGGTTAATGGAAAGTTTAGGGAAATAGTGATTTAATTGGAAGTTAATCGGAAGATTAGGCGGTAATTACTATTAATTAGCGGGAATTAATATCAATTGGCGCGCCGAATTCTTTTTTGATCTGACTATAAAATAAAATAATTAAATTTGCTAGAATGAAATGGTTTGTTTTTTTTGGTTGCCAGAGAAAATTAATTTGGTAGCAATAAGATTTTTACGGCCAACCATTGATTTTGGATGCAAATGAAATAATTGGTTGCATTAAAGAGGATTTGACGCAATTAATTAATTTCGAAGCTATAAATATGATATAACGCATCCATTTAGTTCACTAGTTGCAATAGTTCGTTGCAAGAAACCATATTTGGCGTAGTATTACACTATTAATCCTTTCGGGCAACCAAAAAATTGGTTGCCGGTGGTTGCAAAAACTCTGGTTGCAATAGATACGCAACCAAAACATTCGTTGCAATTGATACATTTATTGCAACCAAAATCTTGTTGCCTCATTGTCGTGACAATAGAATTATCGCAACCAAATCACGGTTGCAATCGTCCATTTATAACCACCAGATAGTAGCGGCGAAATATAATTTATCACAACCAACTACGTGGTTGCAACTCGTCTATCTCGTGCAACCGAAAATTAGTTGCAAAAAAGATTTTGCATCCAACTCCGTGGTTGCAACATCTTTATTGCAACCATATGCGAGTGTACATATCATTAATAATTTATTGTTATTAATCAATCTGTTAAAGCCATCTCATATTTTCCCGATCTGTGCCACTTATATGCATCAAAAGTGAAATTAATAAACAAAAAAAAATAAAAAAACAAATCGTCCAAATTATCCACAAACGGGAATAAATATAGATAAAATACGTACATCAGTACATGCATGGTTCTGAAAATCAGCCGATTCCGATCCGAGTCGGTTGAGTCAACTCGGAATCAGCCGTGTCTAAGCCAAATTTTATCCGATTCTTATGCATGTGCGAGTTTTACCCGATGACTCGGATGAACAGTGCCGATTGATCAGTCGATTCCTGGCCGAGTCAGCTGACTTTTACAGAGGAGAAGAGAAAGGTCGGCCGATCGAGAAGAAGAGAAGATACCGGCCGACTATACAGGAAGAGTTGAGTCAAAAGAGGCCGAATCGGCCGAGTTAACTCGGCCCGATAAAACTCCTATTCCGCTTTCGAGTTTCAGAACCATGAGTACATGGGTCAGTCAAATCCATTCTATAAACACGAAATGATCTGTCATATATTTTTTATAATATGAACATATAGTTACAGTTGTCAATGAATAAAATAAGAAATTCAGCGCCATTTGTAGAAGCAACCTCTCTGTACTAAACCATTTACTAATTTCAGTTTCATATAATTCTGGATAATATTCTTTGATCAAGAATTTTATATACCAGAACAGTTGTCTTCTACATCTTTGAAAGCGAAAGTATTTGACTTTGTTTAATTACAGTTTTCTTCAAAGGAATTCAGATTAAGTTTCAAAGAACAACCAGATTTTCTGCATCTGCTTGTACTCTAATTTGTCATTTATTAATATATTTCGGTGACTTCCAAATTTTCTGCATCTGCTTGTCATCTAATTTGTCATTTTATAATTTATTTCTCAAAACTCTAATTATGATGAATCCATCATCCCTTTCTCTCTTCTTAAGTCAACTCCATATATGCAATGAAAGATATTCAAACTTATCAAGAAAAAAAAACATTTATGACTGTTGGAATAAGCTGTTGTGCCAGCTGGGGCTGCAAGGGTATGCCAGGGAATTGATTTTATTTCCTTTCTGTTTTGAAGTTTTTTAGATAGAATCGCATCTATATTTTATTCCCTTCTTTAGCTTGTGGAAAATAAGAAACACAGGCATAGTTTTAGAAAGTACTGTATTATATTAGGTTTATTTGTTGCTATATTTTGCTTATGAAGTTAAATAAAAGAGTTAGAGAATCAGAAAATGGTGCGGACCTTTTGCACCACAAATTCGAGTGTCTTTCTCTGAATTGCATTTGTGTTGAGAGTTTTCTTTCTCTTATTTGCTATTTGAGATTTTCTGTCAATGACTATAGTTTTGAAAAATGTCATGTCTATTAAAAAGAAAAACTGATGCTAGGATCGCAGAAAAACATGACTTCAAAGTTCAAATTCAAATAACATTTATCATTTTCTATTTCTGTAAAAATAATATTAGTTTGCTTGACCGAAGTATTAATTTAAGATTACCTGCAGTTACTTTTTATCAAAGAAATTGCAACAAAGTACATTTACAACATTTAATTTGTTATAAGATCACCATGTCAGGGTAGTGGCAAGCAAATAAATGATCAAAACTCAAAAGTATTGATGTATGATGTTTAAATATTATTTTCTCATAACCCCCTTAATATTTATTTTTTCCTATAAACTTGAACAGTGGGCCCTATGTGGA
Source organism: Eleocharis quinqueflora (assembly GCA_964058865.1). Classification (NCBI taxonomy): domain Eukaryota; kingdom Viridiplantae; phylum Streptophyta; class Magnoliopsida; order Poales; family Cyperaceae; genus Eleocharis; species Eleocharis quinqueflora. The sequence goes on from CAXKVX010000593.1 coordinate 46,055, forward strand.
GATAGACATGAGGTCAGGGGATATAGAAGGGTATGATGCTGTATTTCTCAGCCCGCATAAATTTCTTGGAGGTCCAGGAACTCCAGGAATTTTACTCATGAACAAATCCCTTTACCAGCTTGAATCGTTTGCGCCTTCCGCTTGCGGCGGAGGCACTGTGGACTATGTAAATGGCTTTGATGAGAAGGTATGTTTTGCAGCATTTGCGCCACGTACCTATACGTTTGGTCTGAGATAACAAGCATATTTGTTTAGTTGAATTTTAAAAGACATAATTTTAGGCAGATTTTACACCAAAAATCAACTGTTTATTTCAATATGTCAGACAAAAAATGAGAAGTGTTACAAATACAACAAACTTATTCATGTATTTCATGAAGAAGGATGTTGAATAAATTACAAAAGTTTCGATATTAATAGGACACTGTATATCATGACAACATTGAAGAGAGAGAGGATTTCGGCACCCCGCCTATCATACAAAAGGTTCGTGCAGCACTGGCATTCTGGGTGAAGGAATACGTTGGTTGTGATTTGATCAAACTCCGCGAACATGCTTTTGTAGAAGAAGCGATGAAACGACTCGCAAGACACCCAAATATATTTGTCTTGGGCAACACTCAGGTTGAACGGCTTCCCATCTTCTCGTTCTTACTTTATCCAGGCTCAGATTCACGTCTGGGTTGTAGTGCTTCGGATGCTATTATGATGTACGAGGCAAATTTGTATGATGAAAATTCTAACAAAAACAAGCCACTACATGGACGATTCGTCGCCAAGTTGTTGTGTGATTTATTTGGTATTCAGGCAAGAGGCGGTTGCGCCTGTGCTGGCTCTTACGGACACCACTTGCTTGCGGTGGACAAAGAGCTGTCCCTTTGCGGTAGATCAGCCATTATGCAGGTATTTCAAAGATCTTTGTATATAATTCAGTTTCACTTTTTTCTTAGCTAACTTACAATGTGAGATTGATCCAGTTAAAATATCAGACTCTGCAATCCAACATTTTCGAGCAATTACTATAACTTGAACCATACTCATAGTTACCAGAAAAATAGGATATAAATATTTAATAACTATCTTATTTTAAGTAATTAAATTTTTTCCACTTCCTTGGCCAATTATTTTGTGTTATACTCGAGTTTACAGGGATATAACGGGATAAAACTAGGATGGACACGGATCAGCTTTCCGTATTATATGACAGAAGAAGAGTTTGCATTCATTCTCTCTTCGATTGAGTTTGTAGCAACATACGGTCACCGGTTCTTCTCTCTCTATAGCTTCGACTGGGTTACTGGCGACTGGACTTTCCGTAAACTGACTTCCAAGCACTCCCTCTTGGAGGATAACCATGATCTTCTCATGGAAAATAAAACAAGAGAAAAGAGTGATATGCATGAAAGGTTCCAAAAATATTTAGAAAGTGCGAGAAAAATTGCATTTTCACTGCCCGACAGCTCTGCAAGCTGTGGTGTACCAGAAGACCTTGATCCCAGAGCGATCTATTTCAGAATATAAGTTATAGTAGCAAGATGCTTCTTCACATCTGAAGTTCTCATGAAATATTGCAGAAGATCATGGTTTTTATTTTCTTGATTAGTTATCTCAGTTAATTTTGTAATCAAGGGAAAAAGAAGTAACAGTAGCCAGTTTGAGATAAATTAGATGGTTTGAAAAGAACTGAGTCCTGTTTCAATTCATGTCAGAAGATTTTAGTACATTGGTTCTCCAAAAACGCTATAATAACAACAAAAATCAGCACATTATTATGCCTGAATTTTAGAAAGAAAAAACACAATGGACTCATTTTCTTAGTTCAATTTTCTTTTTTGAAAAAAAAAAATCTTTAGTTTAGTTTTTTGTTCATATTTTGTAGGAGGTAAGCATTTCACTTGAACTCGCCTATTTTGTTTCTTCTAAATGACGGACAAATGCCGATGTCAAAAATATAATAAATTTCTTATGGATATTTCAAGTTTAAAGACCTGGCTTCATTTCTATCTCAAAAAAAAAAAACATTTTGTGATAAACAAAGTATTGTCCTTAATTAAAATTGGAATGTCTACATATCGATCCTTCTCAAGTTTTGACTATAAAGCTTTCATCAATCTCCTAGCTTACGAGAGACTGAATTTTGTCAATTTTGAAGATTTTTGTTAGTTGTATTTTTTTTTCAGTTGGCACAAAGTAAACGGGAAATGCTAAAAGAGGCTGCTTGGACTTGTACAATTGTGTAGCACTCGCTACTGGACTAGTATTCTACTGTAGACCATCGAATTAAATATCAACGCTTTTTTATTTTAGTGAAAATTTAGTAGGCACAGCGCCTCCTTTCAAAAAAAAAAAATCAATACCTGATAGTTACTGATATAGTTCAGATGAGTTTTATATTATTAAATTAGAACCGTTGATCTTTAATACATGGTATAGATTAGAGATATCCAGGAGTGGAGCAAATTCACTACCTAGATAATACAGTTCCATTTGCTACTGTGTAAAAATTTGGTAGGCACAGCGCCTCCTTTCAAAAAAAATCAATGCTCGATCGTTACTGATATAGTTCAGATTAGGGTTGTGACAATACCCGAGCGGATCGACCCGTCCTTGATATCCTTTATTCGGACCGTGACCGACTCGATCCGTGAAAAATGAAACCGTGGGTCTAGGTCATGATATATTTAAAGACCCGACCATACTCGTGTCCGACTCGTGCCCGACCCTTGCCCGACCCGTGGAACCCGTGCCGGACCCGTGACAGCCATCAGTCAATTTCAAGTCACTTTGTGTAAAAAAATTCAAAAAAATCAAAAAAATCAAAAAAATTTAATACCGGCAGAAAAATTAATTTAAAAATTAAAAAAAAAGTCCGGCTGGGATCCGATCCGACCCGCCCCGACCCGTCTGGACCCGTCCGAGTTTATCACGGGTCGGGTTGACCCTTTCCATTGCGGACATGTGCTTACCCGACCCGTGATACTCGTGGACCCGTGACATTCGTGGATCCGTCCGAGTTAGATCCACTGATATCCGACCCGACCCGTTTGTAATACACTAGTTCAGATGAGTTTTATATTATTAAATCAGAACCGTCGATCTTTAAAACACGATATAGATTAGAGATATACAGGTGCGGAGCGAATTCGCTACCTAGAGAATACAGTTCCATTCTCTACTGTGTAAAAGTTCGTCTGGAACTATCAACATGCAACAGCTTTGGAAGCCTTGGGCTGAGCCCAGAAATTTATTTGGGCAAATCATTTGCTCTCCTTCGTAGATGGACCTGGAAGCGTACTTTCATTTAATCACATTCCTTGGTTACCTGCTAGCGCTAGCCATCCATTTGTGTGGTTCTTGTTGTTATCCAAACAAGAGAAAATTTAACTGAAGACAGAAACAATAGGAATCAAGAGAAAATGGAAGAACAGCATAAAAGCTGGCATACTCGTAACTCCATTTCAGTTCACCTCTAAGAAAGTTGCTTGGTGAAAGCCTTCAGCACAAAACCCAAATTGAGATGAACACAGCTCTTACTTCAAGTCCTTGCTTCTGTTTCAGAGAATCAAAAAGATTAGAGCACATTAGAGGTCTTAGGAGACATGAAGTGTGTGCTAGAGCAGAAAACAGGAACTGTGGATCTAAAATTGTAGAAGAAGAAGAGAAGAGAACAGCACGGAGAAATGTTATAATTTCTGGATTTTCTTTGGTGTCTTCACGGCTTGCACTTGATTACACGGCAGAAGCAATGGCAGTGAAGCAAGGCCCTTTAGCTGGGAGGATTCCCGGCTTATCTGACCCCGATGAAAGAGGTTGGTTTACTTCATAATTGTTCTACAGCCATATTCAGTTTCTCTTTGAGGGGTTGCCTTTTTTATGGCAAGTTATGAATAAGAAAAATGATTCAGACAGGTATTCGTACGTACCGTCGGCCTGAAGACAAATCCGGCGGTCACGGGGTTGGCTGGAGTCCCATTATTCCGTACTCTTTCAAAGTTCCTGATGGCTGGGAGGAGGTGAGTTCAAAAAAAATTTGTTTACAGAAATAGAACCATGAGAGAGGTTAACAAATGTGGTTGCGCTTTTGAATAATGTCCTATTTTTTACGGAAAAAAAAGAGGTACTATTTTATCCATCCAATAAAATTCTCTCTATTTTGGTATAGGTTCCTGTGTCAATAGCAGATCTTGGTGGAACTGAGATTGATTTGAGATTCGCAAGCCCTCAAGGACGCGTGTTTGTCATTGTAGCTCCAGTTCGTAGGTTTGCTGGTGAGGATCTTTTTTAGTATTAGAAATTTATGGTTGATGAATAAGCATGTCTGTTAAGTTCACTGTTATATTGTTGCTTCACTTAAGCACACAAGGTTTACCATCATAGCTTGCATCCAGCAGTCCATACCAGTCAGTGAACCAAGATTGTAAAAGACTAGGCAAAATCAAATGGGTGATACCAAATTATAACCTAAACAAGAGGCAACAAAAGCCCAGTGAACAATCATGTAAGGTCTTCAAAATAAGGCACAACTTATATATTAAATTGTAGTGCAAATTAAGAATCAGCTATGGTCTAGTGGTTAAGAGTAATGCTAGAGAGGTCGCAAGTTCGAAATCCATCTCTGAAAGACTTTAGATCAAAATTTGAATTAAACTTGAGGCAAACACCCCACTTCTTCTCCAAAAAATTGTAGTGCAAATTCCACCTGAATCAGTAGTAACCTTGTGTGGGAATTGAGGATCAGAAATTTCAGAACAATTGAGCAAATAGATATTAATGGGGATAAGGAAAAGGAAATAAATTAAGCTTCTTGTGGATAACTTTTCATGCAAAATAGAAATTGATGGAGACGCAACAATTGAGCAAATCGGACCACCAGAGAGAGTGATAGATGCATTTGGGCCAGAAGTGGTAGGACAAAATGTCGAAGGTAAGGTCTTAGCCATGGAGACAGCCGAGCATTCTGGCAGGACATACTACCAGTTTGAACTCGAGTCACCTCATGCGCTGATCACTGCTGCAGCTGCCGGCAACAGACTTTACTTGTTCAACGTTACAGGCTCAGGTGATTATTGTACCAAACTGCAACAGTAGTTTTAGGTTTCAATACTGATTTTACTAAACATGTCAGTTCATCACCCAAAAATACTGCTCAGTTTTCAGTTACAGTTCTCCACTAGGAACATCTACTATCTACCTTCTGATGTTTAGCATTCGTCTAAAATTCTGGTTATCGTATTCCTTTTATGACTCAAAATCTGAGCACTTTTGATCCTGCTTTGTAGGTCTACAGTGGAAGAAGCACTACAAAGATTTGAAGGAGATTGCAAAATCGTTCCGGGTTGTTTAAGGCAAACATATACCTATGCTCTATTTTGGATGGAGAGCGAAAATGGAGCATAAGTGCTACCTTCCTACCGAATGATTTTTTCCTCTTGTTGATAATGTGCGTGAAGTACTGTTAGTTATATGTAATCGAGCGTGAACTGTTAGTTAACACTTCTAAAACCAATAACTACATTAAACAATAGCAGCATCTTATTATGTGAGTACTACAACAGTTGCTTACATTTCATGCCAAGAGGATTGTTATGTTTGTGTTATGCAACAATGAAATGAATCTAAATCAGTAACTGCTATTGGTTGCTTTTCATTACAATAATGGAGGGTTACCTCCACACCCATCTATCATTCTAGGCTACAAAATTACATAACTCAACAAAAAGCAACAAAAAAGGTAAGAGATATTGCTCATTTAACCAGAGGCATCATTATCCTATATACAAAAATGGACTAATGCTTCTTAGTAAAACATATACACTCAGGCAGAGGGTTCTCATAGAAGGATTTCTCAGTTCTGAGTCGGGCCCGACCTTTACTGCCAAGTAAAGATCCATATCTTTTCCTAGGTGTGCCTTGCCTATAAAAGCAAGAAACATAGAGATTTACAGGTGTAATGGTACCAAAGACCAGGGTATCCTGTCTCACAACCAAACAGAACAAGGTGGGTTTAAATAAAGTTTTTTCACCATAGCTTAATAAGAAAGAGGACCATTTTTTTCTCAAAATGCTGTTCTTCAAAATTTTCATTTGCTTTTCAAGTTCTCTCCATTGTTATTCCTATCCAATGATACAGACTTGGACACAATTCTGTACTGCTAGATTGACCCACAATATACAAAATAGTGGCTCCACCCCTATGTGTGGGTATAGACTATGAGAAGTCAGATGATCGAGTGCAGGGTAAAGGTTCTTGTATCAGCCCTATGGGTATAGAAGTGGGTGAGGGTCATTTCAACCATTCAGCAATAGTATAATTCATATCACAAGTATACGTGTATCGCTCAATGTTTATAACATAGAAATTTTAAATAATTTGGTTTTATATTATATATTGATTAGGTTTAGGCTATCAAGTTTTAAATAATAATATTGTCCAATTAAGTGATAGTATCTTTTATCCAAAAACAATACTTGCATCTGCTAACCTTTACTTGGTGTGGGACTGTGGGGTGTATATGGAATATGGCAAAAAAAAAAATATTCATTGCTCGTAGGCTAGGCTTACAACACCCACAAAGAAATCAGAAAATAAACTTGAAAAAAAACCCCTGAAAATAACCCCCACTAGGGCTTGAACCCCGGACACCCCCACCCCACCAATCATGGAATATGGCAAGTTATTTGTAGGTAGTGGGTACTATGGAATTGCCTGTACCTCCCGAGTTCATAATGTCTCCACACCCCCACAGCTTGAAATTGTCATCCAATGCGATCTGGGCCATTCAATTTGCGCATTGGATATTTATAGACGGCGGACACTGGCAGCTTTGGTTTAACCAATGGTCTGGATTGCCGGTGTACCCCAGGTGGAATGTCAAGTCATAGGGTTATAAATTATTGTTCAATGAAAAATAATAATTCCCAAACCTATCTCATTGACACCCTATTTTAAACAAGCACCTGTATTTGTGCATTTGACGGATCAACGAAGATAATTGCGGTCCATCTTTCATCTCCCCTTTTTCAATCAAATCAAAGAGCTCTACCAATCCTTTCCTAAAAAGATTGCATAAAGCACATATAATTTGATAAACAACAAAAGAATAATTATCATCAGCTTTCACCAAAAAAATATGAAACAAGTACCACAATTGCAAGCAACAATTCAAGGCATTGGCTATATTTTGCAATTCAGTGATAATGCATGAACATTTCCACAAATAAAGAATGTTAATATGTTGCAAAAGTTTTAGCTAACCAAGGATTAAAATAGAAGGTACAAAGCAATACCTATCAGGGTTGATGGTTTTGCGGTGTCCCAAAAATCGCCTATGCCCTTCAACAGCCCTTGCCATATTACCTATATAAGTAGGGACAAAAACATCACTCTCGACTGATATTATGTAGTCGAGTGCTGCAGCCTGAGTGGCATGCTTCATGAATTTCACAAGCTCTTTCTTTTGAACCAGCATCTCCTGCACACGGATCCCAACATTATTGAGTGTTCAGCTACTAAATACCCAGCACTCATATCAGAAATGATTTTTTTTTAAACAACTATAGATACTCTCAGTGAGCTTATGATAAAAGCATAAAGCTCTGTTTGGATATAAACAATCTAGAGCCTGAAATTAATGAACCTTTATTTCTAAGATGCTTAAATGATGCCAAAGAGAATTATGTTTCAGATACAAAGTTGACATCAACATGTACAAAGATACATGGGGTTGTTTTCCATTGATTACATGATATTTGCATGGGCACCAAAATATATTTGATTTCAACTTTAAACGAGGGAACCACACTGGGATGTAAATTACAACGAAAAGCATCTAAAGGAACAAACCTTGGTGACCAAGTTTGGAAAATGAGACCTCAAATCAGCAATATAAGTATCGCCACCATAAATTTCACCAGCTGCAAGGTAGATCCATGTGGATTTGGGATAACCAAGAGCCTTTAAGAAAATACCAACTTCCTTAGGGGTCAATGGGCAAAGACCACCATATCGTTGTTCTGTCGAGTTTATGTCTTTCATCTTCCAATGGTTTGTGTTTTCTCTGAAAGTACAAAGAAAATCAGCCACAACAGAGAACATATAAAGATGTATTTGCATGTGTTATCCTAAACTATCAAATTAAGCTAAAGCAACTAATTGATTAACACTTAAAATTATGTCCTAGTTAAGGTCACTTGAGTAGAAAATAAGCCAAAAAAAAGACCATGTAAAGACAGAAATGAGATCCAACCAATTACAGAACATTATGGACCCACCAGAAGTTACCATTTATAATTTAATACCTCATAACTTTAAGCTCTTCAGCTTCTTGAATAGATAAGCCAAAGGTGCAACCGGTAAAAGAGAGCATATCTTTCTCATAGCGAAGATGGAGTGCTATATATCTCCCCTTCGATCGCAACTGTGCCACTAGCTTCTGTCCTGTCAGCGATATCACTCAGCTCAGAACTGAGATATGACCATAACTTCTCAATTTTATTAACACGTTCAAGTAGTGAATTTTGTAGTGCTTTACTTGATTTTATGTGGTCCCTTTTATAATTGTTTTTCTTCTGTTCATAGGTATGTCATATTTTGCATTCAGTTTAAAAAGTGTTCTAATTATCAGAGCATTTTGAACTTCCGGTACAAAATAGCAAGTAGATGAGTAAGGAGCATGTAGTAGATATAACCATAAAAAGACTAAAGGAGTAAATAGTTAAAAGATGGAAACCTTTCCAAGGGTCTCAATTGGAGTGGCAAATCGGAGTGCTTCATAGAGAGTGCGACACCTCAACCTCTGGATATCTAATGGGAGGTCATTATTAGCCAACCTTGAATCAGATTTGGCTACATGAATAACCTATAAAAGCAGAAAACAAAAATAAATAAATAAATAAATATTAAAAAAGGTACACTTAAAATACTGAGGATGTTTACTCTTGTTCCCTTACAATGCCAAGGTATTATTTACAATAATAAAAGCAAAAACCTTCCAAAGCACAATCATCCAAACTTGTTACATTTTATCCTCGTTATTTGTCTGTCCTGGACTTGCCTAAAGAAACAGATGATTATGCATTTTTTTCAATCAAAAGGATCTGAAGATGTTTAATCATGCTCCAATTGTAGTGGCATGACTTTATATGGTCATTTCCAATCCACATGAAATTATCATAGAAATTGTGTCTAGTAATAGGTCACTCATCTGAGGAACATTTAACTATGATTCAATGTCTTTCTTATTAACATTTAAAAACGGATCTCCTTCCTTGAATGATTTGTAGTCTATAGCACACGTGACAAAATTAATATAGAATACAAAAGCATGGCCAAGCTCTAGCCTGTCATTCTATTAATTGTCTTGTTTGTAGAGGTAAAGTTTGCTTCCATCTTTAAGGGAAGTTCAGAAAAGAAAACTCAACAAAAATTGAATACCTTATAATCCTTAAAAAGACCTGCCATTTCTTCATAGTAACCAGCACCAGACCAGGAAGTGAAATGTTTGCGGGCCCGTGGGACAGACTCCAGTTCCTTCGGCAATTCTCTGACTACTTGAATATCTCCTTTTAAGGATTCTATGAAATATGCCTCATCAAAAATGTCCTTAAATATGCTGCACAGAAGTTTAGTCAATCATTCTTAGTAGAAAATTGCAAAAGAAAAAGAGTAAATTACACAAAGTGCACTACAGTATCGTACATTTGACACTTATGTTCAAAAGTCAAAAGCCAAAGTTGCAACTTGAGTTAATAAAACTTCCGCATTTAAGATCATGACCTTTAACAATATATTTCAAACAAACATGTATACAAAATCATATCAAAGTTGACACTAAATTGTCAAGATTTATTAGGAAGTCTTTCAATCAAAAGTAACCACTGAACATTAGCATTCACCAAAATAATCCACTTAAATAGCACAAAATGGAATGTTTAAGGACTGACATGGAATTTGAAGCTACAGGGACCAAAACTGGATACTCCTATGCTTTTGAAATATTTTGTGTCATTTAAACTAAAAGGTTAAAAAGAAAAACAATAACATTAGGCTCATTTCTATATGATACAAACACATCCATACTGCAAGTGCAACATTACGATTGGCCCATTCGACCAGTTTTAGGTTACAACTTATTTAAAAAACATCCACAAACGATACCTGGAGTCTTGCCAAAAGGAGCGCTTGTCTAATTGGGGGATTATTAATGTTGCATTCATCAAACGAGCTACAGCAACCATGTCAGAGATCTGAATAATTATATTGTTCACCATGAGCATGTCATACAAATGAAGTATACAAATCAGCATGTCTTATGTGGTGATATTTCTACAGAAACTTACACCAGTGCGCATCTGGTTGAGACCTCCATTACTTCTGACTGTTATGTACCGACCCGAATCTTTTGGTACTGTGAATTAAAGAAGTATTATGAGAGACTGTGAAATTTTATTTATTTTTATTCTAATAGTATAAAACAATTTTCGCACGAACCAGCTTGTGCAGTACCAGCATTGACTATTTAATGCTGGTATGGTGTCACCTAGTAATTGTTCCTGTTTGTAGTAAATGCATTCCATATCATTCAAAAGATACTGCTAATTTGGCTTTACTTTAACAGAACAGCTAGTACATTTGATGCAGAAATTAAAATATTGAATTAAAAAAAACTAGAAATACAAAACCTGCATATTTAGAGGTTGGTTTCACACAAGGGTGATAACCATAACCCAAGGAAGAACCCCACAGCTGCTCTTCTGAAGCCTAAAATTGAAATCCAAATAATAAGCGTATATAATACAGTAAAATACAAATGAAAATAACAATTTTCTTTTCAGTCACCGTAAATAACGTTTAAGAATGTTCTAAATCAAAAGAAAATACAAAAAGGAAAAAGGGTACCTGAACATGTCCAGTGCGTGAAAAGAGATCTTGATCGACGGCTGATATCTGGCGCTGGGAGAGAAAGAGGGCGACTGTGAAAATTGCGAGGAGGATTAGAATGAGATAAAACAATGAGGGGCGAAATCTGAAATAGGCTGGGTTTCTGGCATGGAATTTCCGATCCCTCCAGCTTCCCGCCATTGTTAAGCGAAATAGAGGTTTTGGTGGAGGAGGTTAACAAGTTTTGCTAGGCAGGTGATTTGGTGTGATTCGAACCGGTCATTATTGCTGCAAGTGCAAGTCTGCTCCATGAGAAAACGGAGTGGAGTAGGGTTGTAACTTTTGAGCAATTAATTTTTGTTGCTAAATAGTTAGATCATCATTTTAGCAATTAATAAGATTTATAAATTGCTAAACGCTCAATTTCAGCAATTTGTTAATAATTATAAACTAAAGAGAGAAAATATTGTCCAATCGTTTTATGTTATCTAATAAGCAATAATTTCTTAATAAAAAAAATTTGCTTAATCAGCAAATTATTTGCAACCCAACAATTGAAATATCAATTATGAATAAACAATTATAAAATAATTATCAATATAGATGCTTTAAGTTGTAACATCCGAAACATTCTAGATGAGTCGCCTCTATTTTCTTTTTTTAATCTAATTAAATAATAATTAAATATTTTTTAAACAAGTGAGGGTAAACCCATCTCTTCATTTTCATTAACTGTCAAGCGCTTTCTAGTATAATAGTGAGACACGAGATCTTCATGAGGGGAATTTGAGATTCAAGCCTATAACCTTGTTATAGGGGCAACTTTTACAAAATATTTTAAAAAAAAGGAGTCGGAGAAAATCTCTTTAGTCAATAGACAATACACGCCAATTTGGAGAACCTGTATTCCTTTCTTTCCCCACCACATTTTACACCTAAGTCCCTCGAAAAATTCGAATTCTCCTCTTCTTCCCCAGCTCTGTCCCAATCCCAGCCAGGGTTTACTCTGACGATCTCTCCTCCTTGTCCCAATCAACTCGCCAGACGCCAGATTGCGCAACCCCCACTGTAAATTCTCAATTCCCTTTCTAGCTTCTCTTGTTCTCCCCAGCTCGATCTAATCTGTTTTGCCTCAACCTACCGTTTCCAAATCCTTGATCCAGCTCAGCTCAATTTGGGAATAGTTCGCTAAACAAAGCTCAATCTCACTTGTTTATCTAGGGTTTAGAATTTTAGATTTAAATCCGCCCAAGTTGCGCTCTAGTCAGGTTTCGTCTCAATTTCAGATCGAATTCCCCATATAATCAATGCTGGTGAGACACGCACACCACTAGGCACTTCTTAATGGTGCGGCTCCTGAGCCTGGCCCGATTTGGGCTCGACGAGCCGCCTAGGGAGATAACACGGTCGGGTCCTGTTGGGACCAGTGAAGTGGGTAGCAGTGGTTGGCTGATTCGATTCTTTGACTCTGCCTTCTTTTGTGAATGGATTGCTGTGAGCTACCTCTACAAGCACGAACATGCCGGTGTGCGGGACTACCTGTGTAACCGAATGTATGCACTACCTCTGATAGGTCTTGAGTCATACATGTTGCAAATCTGCTATATGCTGGTGCACAAGCCCTCTCCATCTCTAGACAAATTCGTGATTGATGCATGCTCAAAATCTCTTAGGATAGCTATGAAGGTACATTGGATATTAATGGCTGAGTTGGAGGACGAAGAAGGGGAGGGAGATGTTGATGGTGTCTTGAGGTTACAAGAGCAGTGCCAGATTGCAGCTACTCTAGATGCAGAATGGCCCCCACTCGTCAAACCTCCACCTCCTACGCCTTCACCTGCTAGCCCGAAAAGCAATCCAGTGATGAACAGGTTGCGTTCTTCAAAGCAGAGGCTTTTATCCCTAGCTTCTCCTGGTGACGAGGGAAGTAAAAATGCAGTAAGTGATACTGGTAATAGGAATTTGTCTGTGGAAAAGGTCAACTCAGAGGAGAATAAATTGCTCAGGAGACTGAGTATTGGACCTCAGAGGGTCAGAGATGCTCTGTTTTCTAAGAAGTCGATCGAGAAGGATGAAGAGGAGTTGCAACTAGATGGAAAAGATAGAGATAGAGATAAGGATGGATTCTTTAAAAGATTACTTAGAGATAGTAGAGATAAAGAGGAGGATGGAGAAGACAAAGAGGGGTTCTTTAAGAGGCTGCTGAGAGATAGCAAGGAGGAGAGGGAAAGAGAGAGGACTGGGGATGAGGAGGACAGAGAGGGGTTTCTAAAGAGAGTTTTGTTTAAAGATAAAGGAGAGGAAAAAAAAGAAGAAAGAGATGACAAAAGAGTAGGTAATAAGAACATTGACGGAGAGGAGAGAGAAGGTAGTTTTTTCAAAAGGCTCTTTAAAGATAAGATTGAAGGAGGAAATGAAGAGGGAGAAAAGATGAATGGGAATTTAGAGGAAGAAGAGAGAGATGGCTTCTTCAAAAGGCTCTTCAAGGACAAAAATGAAGAGAGAACTGAGGAAGGAGACAACTTCTTCAAGCGGTTTTTTAAAGACAAAAATGAAGACAGAAGAGAAGAGAAGAAGGCATTAAATGAAGATGAGAGGGGCAATGTCATCAATAATGGGAATGGCAATAATGGGCTGGATGAAGGAGAGAAGGAGAACTTCTTCAAGAGGTTATTTAAAGATAAGCATGAGGATGAGACTGATATGAAAATGAGTACAACAGGAATTGAAGAGGAAGAGAACTCTGAGTTCCTCTCATTTCGCAAGCTGTTTAGAGTTCATCCTGAGGAGGTCAAGAGTGGTGCCAGTACCAGTGATGTTGAGTGCGGTACAGCTAGTCTGGAGAGCAGTCCTGGTACCGAAATTTTTTTCAGGAGGTTGTTTCGTGATAGAGATCGCTCTGTTGAAGATACTGAATTGTTTGGTTCAAAGAGTATGAAGGAGGTAATATGCATTGCCCCTTTTATTCTTGTTGTCAACTTTAGTTTCTGCAAAAATAAGTCTCCTTTGTGCCTGAATGCATTCCACACGGGATAACGCCCATCTTACAACAAAAAGAAATGGCCATGGTATGAAGATAATGGATTCAGAATACATATTATGATAGCAAAAAATGTGCAATGCTGTATGAATTCAGTTTGCAAATTCATAACTGAAAGATTATCTTAAGCAGAAGCCTATTAATGAGGGTATGTTATAAGATGTGCTTGACGGATCGGTAAAAATTCTGTAGTATGCTAATTGTTTTAGTTATTAATATCATTGGTCTCTAACACAAGTTTTGGATATAAGTATCTGTATGGGGGTATAATACTAGGTAGAACTAGACAGCCCACTCAGTATCAGTATGGCAGTACCTTTACAAAAAGACTGGGTAGCACCTCCTTTCCCTATTAGCATCTCGTCTTTAGACTCCTGTTGTAAGTGTTCACTTTAATATATATATGTTCTTTTGTTCTTGAAATGACAGAAACACCCTGGTTTGCCAGGGCAAAGTGACAAGCAAAATGGGAAGCCACCATTACCAAATAGTATAATAGCAGAGCTGCGGAAAGGATCATACCATGCCTCTTTAGAGTTTGTCCAAACATTATGTGACACTTCGTATGGTTTGGTCGACATTTTTCCTATTGAAGATCGTAAAATTGCTCTACGCGAGGTAAAAGTCTAGCGGCATTTTGTTCTCAACATTTCTTAGATATTTGTCCATGTAAAGTAATACATATATACTACAGACGGCTCTTGAACTGAAAGAAAATGATGAGATCATATGCTCATTAATAGTTTCACATATGCAATTTAAAGAGTTTAGAAGGGCTTTGAACCATATATTTGAAGTTGGGTCTGTGTTTTTGGAAATGACAAAATTCATTCATTTTACTTCACTTGTGCTTCCTTTTGATTGCTTATTCCTCTCATTTATAAGTCATGAAGCTGAAGTACCTTGTTTTGTTGTCGCTTGTTCTAGTCTCTTATAGAGATCAATACACATCTTGCTGATTCTCAGAAAAGCGGAGGTGTGTTCTCTAATCTTATTTATCATTTATTTATCTTCACTGTGAATTTAAAGTTCAACATTTACTAGTTCTATGAATAGAATTCTTGATGAAATGATTTGAGCAGGAGTGTGCTTTCCTATGGGGAAGGGGATGTACAGAGTGGTGCATATACCTGAAGATGAGGCTGTTCTTCTTAATTCAAGGGACAAAGCACCTTATCTTATCTGTGTCGAAGTATTGAAAGCTGATGCTCCGAGGTTTGTTCTCTCCAACCTTTTGCAACTTCCCTGTTATCCTGATAGGTTGTACTATGGTTCCAGATTTTGACAGAACAACTGAATTGTTTTGAATTGAGGCACAACACAGTAGTTGTTATGGTGCATTACTGGGTTTTATTGGAACTAAATTCAGCCTTCCATTGTATATTCGGGCTTGAGGATCCAAAATTATGCAATTGGCCTTTTATTTCCTCATAATATCTGTGAATTTGAGTCTTTTTAATTACTCAACAACATGTTCCTTGAACTTTAAGCTCTGTAAAATTCTAATTTCAATTCAACAACAACAACAACAACAAAGCATTTTGTCCCAAACAAGTTGGGGTAGGCTAGAAATGAAGCCCATATTGGATTTCATTTCCATATGATTGGCTGAATTTTTATGTTGGCTCGCCAAGCCTATCACAACCCTCCTACCCGAGCTTGGGACCGGCTATGTAAAACATAGGCGGAGTTAAATTTCTAATTTCAATAGTTAATTTTTTTTCTCTTTGACATGCTTTCTGTGCTTCTGCAGTGAGGTTTAGTTATTTGTTTGCTTTGTAGTCCTTAAGCACATAAACATTACAAATTATGTCAATTGTACAATTTACTAGTAGAACAACTATTCTAAAAGATATATATACTTGTGCCAACTTCTGATCTCTATCAGGACATCAAAATTCCTATTTTGTTTGGTAGTTATTTTTATGCTATTTATTTTTATTATAGTAACAACAAAGCTTCATCTGACACTCAAAAGCTGTCCAAAGGAGGTATCCCCTTGGCTAATGGGGATGTTCAGCTACCAAAACCACCACCTTGGGCTTACCCTCTCTGGAGCCGGCATGAATCAACCAACTATGACTCTAATCAAATGTTAAAATCAACTTCTCAAGCCATTGACCAGGCCATGGCCCACCTGTGGGAAGCCAAGGTCAAGTTTGTGACAGTCGGTTTCTCCATTGAGAAACTGGGTCGATTGAGGAGTAATAGGGAGTTGGAGGAAGGCATGAATGCAGGAGAAAATATGGAGTGGGTGAAAGTTAATCTGACAGCTGTCCCTGGGGTGAGCATGGAAGATGTGGGAGTTGATCAAGCACCTGTTAGGAAGAAGGAACACCGTCGTATTCCAAGCACCATAGCCATTGAGGAAGTGAAGGTGAGCCGTTTTTCTTTTGAAAGCCTGTTTTCTTTCCCTCTGGTTGTGTTGGGTCAGGGAGGTGGCTTTGAGCGGGTGAGTTGTCTGTGTGTGTGTGTTTAGGTACTTGGACCAGAGTTCAGACCATGATCTGTGTGGAACCAGTATGATTTTGTATCAGCAGGCACTGCTAGATACCAACACAAAATGACGGATATAGTTTCTCTTAAATTGAGATTTTTTTATTTGTCCATCGTTGACATTTGCTTGAAGTAGGCTCAAAATGAGAATGCATGAACTATTGAACTGTATCCCTCTATCGGGAGAGCTTGATCTGCTTCATCATCTGTAATTGTGATGCTGTTCATTTTACACGTCTAAGTTTCATTCTTCCTTTCTTTACTTTACTTCTATTGAAACTTCAGGCTGCTGCAGCTAAGGGCCAGGCACCAGCAGGACTTCCTCTAAAAGGGGCTGGCCAGGATTCACAGGAAATTTTGCAAAAGGTACTGAATAAATGAATTTCTCTAATTAATCCGTATTTTACTTGGTCCTTGTGCAGCATTCATTAATTGTGCCTGTTCCATACTCAGCCTAGCAAGGGTGAAATCCCCAAGCCAACTGATGCCTTGTCAGGCGAGCTCTGGGAAGTAAAAAAGGATAGAATAAGGAGGTCTTCTGTTCATGGAAACTTACCTGGCTGGGACCTCAGATCTGTAAGGACATTATGAATTTTTGTTGGAGTAATTCTAGCTTAGATCTACATTTTACAGTACATTCAACTCTTAGAGTACATATATTTGAGAAATGTTATTCAAATTTAAATTATTTAGATAGGTCATATATCAAATCTGAGTCAATTTGTAATTTGATTGGTTCATCCTAAAGCCATTAAAACTCCACCTGAAAATTTTAAATTTTTTTTATGAAGGCTAAATATTTTCAAGTTGACCCAAATTTGACATACCCTATCTAAGTAATTGATAACATATCTACAATTTTAATTTTCCAATTTAGTAATATTTTTCTAATAGGAACCATAAGAGTTGGATGTACCTTAAAAATTGGATGTGCCTAGAAGTACCTCATTTGTTAAATTGGATGGAGCAGTTTAAGATTGATGATAAATATATATTTTGATGCCTAATCCTTTAGGTCATTGTAAAGAGTGGTGATGATTGCCGGCAAGAGCATTTAGCAGTCCAGCTTGTTTCTCATTTTTATGGTAGCTCTTATTACTAGTACCTCTTTATATTATCCCCTTTTAGATATTTGTTTTCAGATATGATTTTCTAATACTTGATAAACACCAGATATTTATCAAGAAGCTGGGCTGCCACTTTGGTTGCGCCCTTATGAGGTCCTTGTGACATCTTCCTACACAGCTCTTATTGAAACTATTCCTGACACTGTGAGTGACTATGAACCTATCTGAACTTTTTCTCATGGTTTTTGTCTAGTTGTATATCTTAGAAACAATATTTCACCTTGGCTTTATTTTGGATCTTGTGTTCTAGGCATCTATCCATTCCATCAAAAGCAGGTTTCCTAATGTATCAAGCTTGCGCGACTACTACATAGCTAAATATGAAGAAAATTCCCAAAACTTCAAACTTGCACAGGTTTGTGCAACATGATCTCAAGTTAGCAAAAAGATACTGTCCGTATTACAGTTAGACGAAAATTTGAAGGACAACAATAGATTCTTTATTTAGAGTTGTTGCCTTGTTGGTAGTTCTTTTTGTGAGTATATTTGTTTAATAAACATGGCTTTGGAATGTAAAATTAAAACCATAAATGAACATCATAGATTAGACATAGGTTGTATCGGAAAACAATATATAGAATAATCAATAGGCTGATCCAATTAGTTAAAAAAATGTCACACCTTGCATTACGTACAGTTAGTCTTAGTGTATATGTGTATTATTTCACCATTAATTAATAAGAGAGTTGTGATCTGCCGTTATAGTTACATTACAATTTTCTGCTCATTTGATGGATGAGATGAAAGACTTGAAAAACTGTTAAAGTTTTATTTGACTAGTTTTTTAATGTCTAGCTCAAAATGGATACCTTGAATCACTCGTACAGACTATGCAGTACAATGTTTGGACTGTCGGTAGTCAAAACTCGGCCCAGTACATAGTACTGTAGCCATACTTTTTCTAACATCTAAATGTGAGTTTGTGACTTCAGAGATGACTGTTAAGTGTTAAATCATAAAATATTATCAAAAGTCTTATAAATACTCTAAAAATGCTTCTTGCAGTTGTGTTATGTTACTATTCACAGTTAATTTATGTTTTTTTTTCCTCTTTTCACTTGCCCCTCTTTGGTGCTAATGGCCATTTTGTTTTAACTTCTGGTGCTCTAAGCAGAGAAATTTTGTTGAAAGCATGGCGGGCTATTCTATTTTGTGCTACCTACTACAGGTATAATAAAGCTTGTTAATTATTTTGACTCCATGTACTTTTTAGTACCAAATGAAAAGGATCTGGTACACAACCAAATGCAATTTTTTTACTTGACTCGTTGAGGACTCTATATACCTTTTGTTGGAATGTGTCAATGGAGGTATTTTTTATTTTCACTAAATCTATGATACTTTTTGTTATTTTAGGTAAAGGATCGGCACAATGGAAATCTGTTGATTGATGAAGAAGGGCACATAATTCACATTGATTTTGGTTTCATGCTCTCCAACTCGCCTGGTGGGGTCAATTTCGAGAGTGCGCCTTTTAAACTCACTCGTGAGCTCCTTGAGGTCCGAAATTTGCATATTTAGCAACGAGTACAACTAAGACACTTGTCTGCTTCCATTTTTCTGTTCAATAAGTTGATCCTGTTTGTTTTCTTGCTAGGTGATGGATTCTGATGCGGATGGAACTCCCAGTGAATTCTTTGATTATTTTAAGGTATAGTTTGAGGTTCCTCAACTTGTTTTTGACTATTAAATGTGGATTGTTCAAAATTGATTCATCATTTTGATTTTGTTTTGTTTTTTTTAAAGGTTTTGTGCATCCAAGGTTTTCTCACTTGCCGGAAGCATGCTGAGCGCATCATTCTTCTGGTAGAAATGCTACAGGTAGCATAAGCTTCAGAGAAAAATATCACAAAATGAAAAATAAAATGTTGCATCAGTACTTAGTTGAAGAAGTTGAATTTATTTTCTTGTGCATCTGAGTTGCCATTCTGGTAATATTATTAGTGGGTATATCTAGGGTTTCACAATTATATTCTTTTTTCGGTAAGAAATATGATTTAAAATGCATTTTCTTATGGTTTTTCTGCTGTATTAGGATTCTGATTTCCCTTGCTTCAAAGGTGGGATACGTACTATACAAAACTTGAGAAAGAGGTTTCATCTGAGTCTCACGGAAGAGGTTCGCTCTTATTCATATGTAGACCTAACTACTACAAGATTTCTTATTGTGGTACTCAAGTATGTGTGCTTACAACAACAACAACAAAGCCTTTTGTCCCAAACAAGCTGGGGTAGGCTAGAAATGAAGCTCATAATTGAATTTCATTTACATAAGATTGGCTCGCCAAGCTATCACAACCCTCCTCCTTTCCGGGCTTGGGACCAGCTATGTAAAACATAGGCGGAGTTTTCAATTAATTGAGATGGACTCTTAAGCACCATTTGTTTTCAATTTTGGTCACTTATAATGCAGAGGTTCTCAGTTTGGTCTTTTTATATGACTGATAATGACCAAGACCAAACATAAAGTTTCAACTTGGGTAAGTTGTCTTCAAGGACCAATTGTGTAAGTTGCTCACTTTTAGATTTTAGTCTTGCTACAAGGGATGTCAATGGGTCAGGTCAGTTCGTTGGGGCAGTATTTTATTAGTTTTTTTAAATATCCTACCTGACCCGAGATATGTCTAAATTCTTTGACTAAACCAAAACAAACTGACCTATGTAAATTAATTAAGTATTTAACAGTTATTTATTTATGTCAGTAACTCTCAATTTATATATAATCAATCTCGGTTAGTGTTTAAATATTTCTTAATTGGTGCTAAATTTCAAACTAAATCCAACAAAATACAATTAAATGGTCTAATACCCGATCTGAACCCAACTTGACTTGGGACGGGTCAAAAATTCTAGACTTGTATGCGATACATTTTTTTTTAGTTCATGCGGGGTTCAGTATATAGGTCGACCCGTCAGGTCAGGTCAAGATTTGACTCCCTTGCTAGTCAAGGTATTTTTATTGAATAGTCCCTACGCTTTCATTACATGAAAACTAAGGAAACTTCTATTGAATAGTCCTATGCTCTTGTCTATTGGAAGGCAAAGATTAAGGGCACTTTTGTTTCATGAGTTCACCAATATTTTTTTTCCATTTTGTTTGGTATTATTGTAAATATAACTAATTTTTATGATTTCAAACAGCAATGTGTCTCGTTGGTTCTTTCTCTCATAAGCAGCAGCTTAGATGCCTGGCGCACTAGGCAGTATGATTACTACCAAAGGGTTCTTAATGGCATTTTGTGAAACACTGGTGTTGTCATCCAAATTTGCTTCATTTTGCGCTTCTTAGGCCAACCCAATTGTGCATGTCGCCAAATCTTGTCAGGCGGCATCATAGAGTTAGAACGTGCTGTTGATGAAGTTTGTAGTTTTGTTCAACTACATGGGACCCAGATGAGTTTTTGAGCGCAGTCTAGGTTAGTTCTATTTTTACGTCTGTACAGAATTATTTCGGGTACAAGTCTTAAGTGTTTGTGTGGTGAAGGCTCAAAGTGGTAGATAGGCCCTCTCTCTGGGACAAGCACATTTCAGGAGATATTTGTAAATTCTATTTTAGCCTTTAGGGTTTGAGGTATATGTGGTAACTTGAAAATTGAGAGGTTAGACATTACAAAAGGCATGAAACTGTCAAACCAGCAATATTAATTTCTGTCTGTCTCTCTTTTGGTTCTAGGTGGATGTTTGGTTTGGGTCATAAAATGTACAATTTCTAGCAATTGCTCCTATTGTTTGATGTAACGTGATAAGATGTGCTTGTGTAGTTTAGATGGTCTTATCTTATGTGAAGATGTGATTTGTTGATTCTTACAATTAAAATAGCTTCTAGGTGTTATCTGCATGAATATTATGTTACTAGCAAGTTGTCCACGCGTTGCAGTGGAAAGCAAAGTTCATATATGGAGAGCAAAATTTCTAATTTATCATTGATCAAATAAAAATTATAGTATAAGATTTAAAGAGGAAAATATAATGTTCAATTTCTTACAATTACATGACGAAGGCAGGAACATACACATTTCCATTTGTTTATCAAATTCACTTTTATATCACAAAGCAAGCTTGATCAAATTCACTTCTATATACCCACATTATCATTGAAATTCATATCAGAACTAAAGTAATGACATAAACAACCTTTCATATAAGTCCGTTTAAATCAAATTCAAAATCATTTGTTCAATTCACAACAAAATTTACAAAAAAGTATTGCTTCAAAGTTAATCCAGTGGTACCAAAATGAAATAAACATTGTCAGGCTTCTATCCGCTTCTCTTTTTGTCCAGTCCATCATCAACTTCATGTATGCTAAGCCTCGGTCAAATAAACTCTCTGCATTGTCATCTGGATTTAAGAGGTTCATTCCTATGGCCTTGTCATCAGTTAATGCAAGGATGAATGAATATTTCAACTCTGATGTCTCTCCTTTTTCTTCTTCTTCGTCCTGATCAGATGATATGAATCGGGCATTCAACATACATGGATGCACGAAAGGAAAAGAAAAATGAAGAAGGAAAAAGACATCCATACCTCTGCCGGGATAAGGGACTCAGAATTCTTCAAGCAATAAGCAGTTGGCCATATGTGCGACTTTTGAGCTTTAACCTTTCTTTTTCCTATAATTGTGCAACTTTATTAAACAAATTCAAGCATGAACACAAAATTAACTTACAGTAACTTTATAACATTGTACTTAGCTTCGATAATGGGCCCAGTGTGACATATGAATTGGTCGAATATGTTGTGTGTTGAAATTCTTCTTTCTACAAATACATCAGAGATGAGAAACTATTCAAAAGTTCCAAATGACCAACAAATTCCTTTTCTACAAGAACATCAGAATTAAATTTCCAAATGCTTTCTTGTTGTGTTTTCTTTGCTAAGTCATACATAAAACACATAAAATTATAACTATTTCAAACATTGGAAAATATTTTAACTTGTGATTAATCTGTTAGGTGAGAAAATATACCAAAATTCAGTCCATAACAAGCTGGATTATTAACTGTTCAATTTCTTCTCAAAAGGCAAACAGCCAACCAAACTACAACATAAATTAAAGGAACAAACTGAAATCAATACCACTGCAATCTTGTGCAGTTCCACTATTATACAGCAAAAGAAAGCACTTCTACTTGTACCAGTTCAGTTGTACCAGCAAAGTAAAGGAATGGCTAGTAAACTAATTTGGGTGGCTAATTTAGCTTCAGGAGCAGTACCATTAGCGTCAGTATTTAATTCACCTCACCAGTAATTTTGAAATAGAAATTATGACATGGAACTACTGAATTCCTTTTGTACTCCGAATTTTGTGATGTATTTCTTATATCCAAATCCCTGTACCAGCTCTTACGAGATGAACCAGAAACTAAAAGTGTTACAAATTTTGCACATATCATTAAACAAAAAACAATATTCACTCAAAGAAGACTTCTCTGTGATTGTTTTCACACAATATTCAGAACAGTAAACAGAAAACAGTACTCAAACAATTTTCAAAATTTTGAACATATATTCAACCACTAAAAAGCATACCAGTAAATTAAAACAAGAATCAAAGCATTTTTAGTGAATATCTCAGCATAAGGAACATAATACAAAGCAATTTCATAATCAAAGCAAGTATTCTATGAATCTCTCAGCGAATTTTCATCTATTAAATTGATAATTTTTAGTGAATTTTGAGAACATTTTTTTCAATGCAGGAATAAAAAATCACAAACAAAGACGAAATTGTATCATACCTCAATTTGGGGAAGGGGGGAGGCGAAGCTAGCACAGAACGAATTGGCAGACCGAGCACACACATGGCAATATATGCATATGGTTTTCACCATCTTTAGTATCTCTTATGCTAGGAACAATTGCAGAACATTTTATGATTTTCCTTTGGTGTCTTCAACCATGTCCCAGTATACATACGAATAACCAGATGGATAAATTTAGAAAATTTAGTTACCTTTTAGTACAATATGCTAATCACTCTGTCTCCTTCATGTACATCATTTCTTGTATCTATAAAATTGGATATGATAACAACACTTAAGCATTAATTATAATGTAGTCCCTGAAATTAGACTTCTTCAATATTTTATCCTTAGATTGCTAAGATAGTCCTCATTAACTGCTGGTACATATATAGATTTTCTGGGATGGTTTAAGATTGACATTAACATGTAATAGTTAATTATGTTAAAAAAATTCTTGGGCACTTCAACAAGAATGTTAAGTTTGTCTGAGTTCATATTTATATTTCGGAAGTTATGATAATTCAGAAGTATCATCTGCAAGGCATTAGGACCATTTGGAATAACCAACTACTAAAGGACTACTAATCAGCTTTAAATACTAAAAATAATAGAGTTTTCAGCTTACTTTGGATTTTCTCTTCTTATACAACTTGACTCGTTGAAGGAATTGATCATATGATTTTTGTAGCTCAATTGTAGGCTCTGCGAGGCTGTTACTAAAAGGAACAAAAAAATGAAATTAGTGAAAAACATAGAAAAGAAAGCACCCTAAAAAACTATAATCAAAGCGATTCTTACATCTGGACCCCAGCATGGTACATTTTCTCGGCCTCTTCAAGCTTCCAATGTTTTTCATAATACAATGCATATGCTATATAAAAGGAGGCTCTCTTTAGTCCAATCTGATTCTTCTCCATCTTTTTCTGTAGCACCTTTGCATCATCCACATAATTCATCTACAAATTGTATACTTTTTGAGTTTTAAATCCAAAATGAGAAAATTGTAAATCTCGATTAATTCATAGCAAAGCCAGCCCCAAATTCCAGGTCAAATAAAGAGAATAAACCACATTAGAATAAAAAATAAATCACAATCAACAAGCCAGTTTGGCTGGTACTGTAGTGTAGTAAGCACCAACATGTTGGTATGGTATCAAACATACCAGTATATGTCACAATTGAGTAGATTTCAGCTTAAGTATCAATAACATATATGAAAGGTTAAGTTCTTTAAATTTAGTGATTTGGATTGTACCAATTCGATCCAAACAAGGAAGTATCTAGCATCACTGCGATATCTATGATCAGATTTGAATGTTTGTATGCATTTTTGAAGGAGGTAATGATCCACACAATCTCTTTATTCCACTATTTTTTTTCAGAAAAGTGAGAAAAAAAATTAGGTATTGCATCAACTTCCAACCAAAGTGCATATGAGCATAAGATTAATTCAAATTAGTACATTCATAGGCATAATATGTTAAATTCAAAGTTTTAGATGACACATGTTTAATTAGAGGAAACAATAGCATATATGTAAAGTATTACAATTGAGTTGTTAAAATTACCATAGAGAACTCTCGGCAATTCAATGTGAATGCTAAATTTTAAGTTTTTACTAAAAATCAAAGATAAATAGGACAAAAAGGAACCTCTCGTCTTGATTTCGATCTCAGAGTATAAGGTGAGCAAATCAAAACCCCTTGCCATCTTTTCGATCTAGGGTTTCTCAAAATTTCACCCAATCGTTTATAGATTTGACATCAATTCTTGAAATAACCTTATCAGAATCAAATGCCTTGGAGAATCAGGATGCATTTTTTTAAAAAACTTTAGTACAAAAAGGGAATGAAAAGCAAAAGAGGGGAATAAAGAGAAGCTTCTAAGTACCAGTGAATAGCTCCAACAATGTGACGAAGAGATGGACATGCTCAGTGGCCTAGGTCCCTCCTTTGCTCCACGACTAGACATTTGAAATTATCGAGCATATGGCCATATCTTCTTACACTTCAGTAAAGAAAATTCAACTGAACGTAAATAGTGAGACCAGTAAAGAAATCAGCAAAACATTAACATAACCCTCAATTACTCTATCCAAACGGTTATAGATCATTTCAGAGCAAAGCAATACAACACATCAATACACATGAAAAATCGTATAGGAGGAGATTAACCAAAACATATACAAGTTCTAGGGTTTGGCTTTACCGATTCAGGCAGGAGGGAAGGATCGCAAGCACCACTACCTCTTCAATCCTTTCTTCTTCCTGTCAACGAAGCGACAATGTCATCATCAAAACTGGACAGTTCCACTCGGTTCCTCCCAAACGGTGGCAACTGTTTGAGTGAAACAACTCCAGTGCCTTCTCCGCTCCATCTGTGTCGCCGACCTGCCCGCGTGCGATGATTTCTCCGGTAGGAATAGCCCAGGGTTAGGAGATCGCACTGCATCTCTTCAAAGGCGTTTGATAGAGATTACTCCGAGACAGACGCGAAGCGATGGAGAGGAACACGCGACGATTTGCTCTCTCGCCGCTTCGATTGACTGGAGATGTTGAGAAAATGGAGAAGGATAAATTACAGTCATTGATTTTTTTGGTAGATTTAATTGAATCCGTACGATCAAAGGGTCATTTTTGGTAAAATGAAAATGTCAGACCAAGATAGTCTTAAAAATGGACGCATCCAGTGCTTAGCTGCTTTATAAGATAGTATAGATATAGATGAGAGATTGTAGTATTACTTTTTTTTACTTTAAAAAATTGAATATCTTCAAGCAACTATCTTGCTGTCTTTGCAATCTATAATTATATATTGTATATTTTGTATGACACTTAGATTGGAATACATTGGATCTTCAAATTTTCTTGGACCATCTGCCTATGGGCTCTGGTAACCGTTTCCAATATCTTGTTCCGAATATATATTTCTCTCAACTCTCCTTCAAAGATTTAGCGTCTTAGTAATTGAATACATGCGTTTCGTACATTTCGTGCGAATCCATTTATGCAATTACACTTGATATTGTAGTTTTTAAACTAATATGAAAAGTATCTATATTGTGTATTTATGTTTTTTTTTAATTGCTAAATTTATTAGTTTGGAAATATATTCTTTTCTGAAAAGTTGATATATTTGATACTACAAAGTTTTAACGAGATACGAAAGGTTGATTGGTAAATTTATTAATTTCAAAACGCACGTATTCTTCTAACAAAAGTGATAATATGTGGTGTTTTAAGTGGTTTTGAGTTTTTTTTTTTTATTCATTGTTCGTAAGCTTATAACACACACAAACAAATCAGAAAATAAATTTGAAAAAATCTCCTTAAAATAGTTTCTAGCGGAGCTTGAACCCCAAACCTTCCTCATGGAGATCTTGTGTCTCACCACTACACTAGATAGCGTTTGGTGTAAGTGGTTTTGAGTTGACTTAGTTGATATGGAAAACACCGTGCACTTTATAATAATTGTTTTTTTTTCACTATCTAACTATTTTGTTGAAGTGAAAGTGACTATACTTATTATTGTCATGATTCAAAATTAATGTATAAATTGTATCTATCATTGTAGATTGTACAAAAGAAAATATTTTTATGCAATAATTACAAATCGAAAATAGATTAATTTGGAAGGACGTTTTATTGTAGCAACACTATAGATTTTACAGTAACTTTTTTCTTTTTGCTAGCTTTTTCTTTTGGATGTGCGACAGTCTGGATTTGATTTCAAATTTCGGATTGAATATCAACCTTCCGACTTGAAGGTAGATACAGTTTCCTTTTTAGTTGTGGCACTTCAAATGCATTTTCTTGTAGAAGCTCGAAATTGATTGCTACCAGCGAGCGACGCGGTTTGTTCGCGAAATATTGTTATTTTCTTGCCACATAATAACGCCTGCCTCCTTTTCCTCGAAAACCTATTTCTTCGGTCCCTTCTCCGCTTCGTTCTTTGTTGTTCCTTCGGGAGCCGGTCATGTGTGGTTTTGGGTTGTGTTTTTTCCCTTGCTGGGTTCGGCGAGTGGCTCTTTTGTTTTTTCGCTTGGCGGGCTTGCGTTGATTTCTTTTTTCACCAAATGTTGTTTGATTTTGCTTTTTTTTACCCCTTGTTGGATATGTTGATTGGTTCTTGGATTTTTCGCTTGGTGGGTTTATATAGCTTTCTTTTGTTTTACATGTTTCGTTTTCTTCAGTTTCTCTCTATTTGTTTGTGCCAAGAGTTTCGTCCTCTGCTTTCCTTGGTTTCTTTTGTTCTATGGTATTCGTGTTCTGCTGTTTGTGTTTTGGTGGGTCTTATTTGTTTGACTTATTTTTTTCCTTCTTTCTAAATCTTGCTTATGAGGTAGGTTGTTTTGGCCATAAACGATTCTCTAATTTTTGCTGCCTTTGCTAACCATGGTCGGGTATTTTGTTGCTGTCACTATTTCTATCGGAGCGAGGCACATATGTTCATATCTGCGCAAATCTGTTGTTCGGATGGTGGTGCTAGTTGCGGTTCAGGTATTTTTTAAATGTATACGGCGAAGTGGCTGTCGATTTCTTGGTGACGACTGTAGTTTGTGGTATATTGGCTACCTTTGCTTTTGATGTGATATGATTTTCCTTTTTTGTTGTTGTTGTGCCAGGTCTGGTTTAATCGGGGTGTTCTGAATATGTGATCAACCGCATTGTCAGTGCAGCACCTTCGTTATGCAGTGAGCTAATGTTTGGTATTGGTGGTTACTGTGTGGTTATGAAAGAATTATGTTTGCCAAATTACGAACATGTTGTTGTCTGTTGTTTTATGTTCTTGCATTTAGGTTTGTGGTTACCACTGATTAGGAAAGGATTGTGCAGCATCTTAAGTCTGTTACGCAGATGTCATTCACGGTCCAAAACTGTTAATGGTCTAAAGGTAACAATCGTATGCCTCTTTCGACGAGTGCATCCATTTGGTTGTAAGTGATCGATTATTGAAAAAAAACTAAGAGGCAGTATTTAATTCTGGCTTGAAGGTCCTAACTAATTAGTCACTTATTTGAATTATTTCTTTGTTGTTCTATTTTTATACCTAATTGACTTTGTTCTTCATTTATGACCATCTTTTATGCTGACAAAAATATATTTTTAAGCTACAGTTTTGTATTGCCAGTGACGCTCTGCAGCAATTGATGTACTAATCATTCATAATTTTTAAACGATAGGATGCTTGCATAGCGTGAAGCACTACAACCCATGGTTAATCTATTCATAGCAAATCAACGAGGCATGAAAGGAATTGAAAATGATACAGTCTATATTTATTCAATTTTTTGTTTATACAAAAGCTATTTTTTCCACTTATCACAACTAACATTCATTTGTCAATATTTGTGAAGAAATTGGAATTGGCGTGGCCTGCATCAAAGCATAAGAACAACCTTTGCTACACGCAATGGTAGTTATCGTTGTACTACAAGGCCATGCTCTTTTCCTTGAGGAGGTACTATGAGGAACCAATTCAGAAGGACAGCAGCTTCAGAAGTGGCACTCTGAGAAGTGAATTGATGCATCATTAGTGTCTTGGTTTCAACAGTTGCTGCTTCCAAAGTAATATTGTCGTCATCACCCTTCGCTGATTGAAATCGAACCCGTAGCTTTACATATCTCTCCACAGAGCATCATTGGCAAGATCGCTAATTATATTCCAAGCACATGCACTTTGTGGAGAGCTATGTAATATTGCCATATTGAGATCATTGGTCATAGCATTTTTAACATCCATAAACTTTTTGGACTCATCACTTTCCTTTCTAATTTGGTGCCTCTTTTCACGAGTTTGCTGAGAAGGTCTTTGTCCTTGGAGAGTACTTGATAGAGGTTGTGGTATACGACTTCGCTTGATTCGAACTTGTAAGGTATGTTGTATGAAGATTGTGCGGCAAGGCCAATGATTTGGTTGAAGTTGAGCACTTCACTTCCTTGTGATTTTTCTCGTGTGAGCATAGTTATGCATACACCTCCTTGGATTGATAAGTAAGGCCTTTAGATTGTAAAGCTTCGATTGAGCTCACGACGCCATCCCATCCGGACAGAAGAAGGATTTATATAGATGCTCAAATCTGGCTAATAATTAGGACAGCATGGTCTAGCGTTATAACGCTAATCCATGTACAAATTCAAACTTTATAACACTATCTTGAATAGAGAAAAATATTTGACCTTTGGTTTTGAATTTTCTGCAACTTTTGTCTAGTATTATAACGCTATATCATATGCAAAGGCTAGCATTATAATGTTATGTCGGGTCAGGACAAAACTGTTTAATTTTGAATTTTTTTCTAGCATTATAATACCAACTTGGCATTATAACGAATGTCACTGGATATTTTGGCTTAGGCATTTTATTCCTGAAAAGATTCTACTGTTATAACGCTGAGTCCAACGTTATAACGCCAAGTCAATATTTGGTACTTAGTCAGATTTTGCCTGGTTTTCATGGTCTAACATTATAATGTCAAACTTAACGTTATAACAGTATTGACGGGTGAATTTTTGGATGTTCAGTACTTAGCCAGATTTGTGCATTTTTTGTCTATAATGCTATGTCTAGCGTTATAACGGTTTAATCTATTTTGTTTTGGTTTCCTTGCTCTTTTCAGTCTCAAACTTAAACAAACTAAATCTAATTAACCTAAGCAATTCTTCATCTTGATCTTGATCTTCTAAACTTGTTCTTAGGTCTTTCTTGACCATTTCTTGTGCTCTTTTTGCTTTTTACTTAAATGCCCCTATAATTATTTTCAAACACAAGAAATGATAAATTCAAATAGTTTTGCAAATCAACAAATACAAAGACATTGTTTGAGTCAACACAAAACACTCACGAGGTGAAATTCAAAGAGTTCGGAAGCATACCAAGATAGAAGATCTCGAGAAGCTGAAGGTGAAGACGACTCAAGAAGATCAACACAAAGTCACTCGAGAAGACTGCTCGGGAGAAAGACTGAGTTGATCGTTCAGAATGTATAATCTATCAGGAAGCTGCCTAAGTCAGCGACATCACATAAATGCGAGGACTTTGTATCAGCGACATTAAATGTCTACAATAGACTAGATTCAGTAGAAGAATCATCTTATTATTCAACAAATCTTAAATTTTTCAATGACCGTCTCATTTTGTTAAATCCAAAATCGTTGGATGTTCAATTATTTATTATTAAAAGAATAGTAAAATTTTACTTACATGATATTCCTATAAATCACGTCTATTATATTGAATATTCATCATTAGAGTTATCAAATTAATTGAGTGGTAACCTATACCGCATATTTAATATACTAAATAAAGGTCAACACCAAGAAGTGAAACACATAATGTGGGTTGTTGGAGATAAAAATGGCCAAACAAAAAAAAATATTAACTTGATCTCAAATAATTCATTCAGGGAATAATTTGACAAAATTTTCAATACTAATTTTTTTCCAGACCAGGAGGAAAAAGGATTTTGAGAAAAAGTATTGAAAAGAACTATTCATTTAAAAGAAAAAATATGTAAACAAATGTATATTAACAAATTTTGAACTCAAAACAATTTTTAGCTCGAAATTGTAAAAGTGCGTGCAATAGTAAGAATACAATTATGCGCATAATATTTCATGGAGAGGAATATAAATAGGAAAATGTTTCACGAATATGTTATTCGATATACATTAACAAACATAATAACTGCAAGGTGCATAGTAACTGAAACAATATACATAACAAATTTATTAATATGCATAACACTGCAACAATTATGAAACATACAAATCACACATTTGAATCGTTGTATAAGTGGATAGGAGGGGTCGCTTCGATATGGAGCAACAAAAAGAGTATCATATTGAATCACACGATACTATGATTCTCTCTTCGTCTCATCCTTTCGTCGTAATAGAAGAAAATAGAAATGACGCGTCAAAGAGATAGAAAGAGATAGGACCACATCAAAAAAGACCTCGACGTTGGAGAGAAAAAGAGAGATGTCGACATCTCTATCCATTGAAGCGACATCTCTCGCATATTTCATCTTTTATATATTTTTATATTTTTTTTCAATTTTTATGCAATAAGAGATTTGTTATGATATTTCAGTTATAATACATATTGTAATTTTTGTTCTGTACGTGTTTTAACTAGTATGTATGTTAACGCATATCGAATTTGATATCGAATATGATATCTATTTATCAGTTCAATATTAAATAATCCAAAATCGTCGGAATGCGCACTAATTATTAAATGATATTAAAATCTACCTAAAAATTCCTTTTTTTTATCATTCATAAATCAAATGTATAAATTGCACTTCTAAAATTAAGGTTCTCAAAATAGTTTGAAAGCCACTTTAACCTAGACCACATATTATCTACTATTAAAAGCCCAACACGAAGCAAGAAATCAACGATTCAAACCGTCCCCACAAATTGCACTTCTATCCTAAAATAATGGAAAAATAAAATAAAAATATAAGATTACTTCCCACTTTTATTCGCTATGCTATTTCCCTGGGATCCAAATCTGCTACGGCGCAGTACCGTCCAACGCAGTAGCAGACGATTCGGATCAACCGTCTATATTAGATCGACCGCTTATGATGAAAATCACGAAGAGTCTTTAAATTTTGACACAAATCTTAAAGCAAATAAAAAAAATCGGACGGCTACGGTACTGCACTACACGGTACTACGCAGTATCAGATTCGGATTCTTTCCCTGGAGACCTTTTCTTAAATTTAAATTACAACCCTTTTTTTATATAGGATAACAGCGGATCGATCCGATTTGTATATTCAGAGGCATATTCTAAATTTTCTTGTCTTATTTGGCGCGAGAATACTGTCACGATCCTCTCTGCTCTTTGATCTTGAGGCTTCAAATAATTCAATGGAATCTGTGTTTGTTTTCTTCTAAAATGGAAATCTATTTGTCGATATGAAATTAGTGAGAAGTTCGTGTCACGCAATTAAAGGCCGACAGGGTATCAGATGATTTTTTATTTGATCCTGAAAAAATAAAAATTACATTCCTGATTTTGATTGCAGAAATTTAACAGTAATGACCGTTTTTCTGCGTTTACGTTCAGACTTAGACAATGCGTTCATGGTGCAAATCAAACGACAAAATAGTTATATATGGTGCAAAATTCTGGACCGACGTTCCAGTTCAACGTTGCGTTTAGACATGAATGCAAATTTCAAATTACTTGATAAATTATTTCACTATGTCAACTCGAATGATATAGATTTCTCGCAAACGTCTAGATAAGGCTATGTTTGTGAAATTTTTGAAACAAGAATTATAGATATAATTCTTATTTTTTTCTGGATCAACAAGGAAAAATCATATCAGATTCTCAGCTCTTCCTCGTTTCCCACGCTCCAGCTTAGAAGATGCTAAATAGACATGGTCTATGGGACCAGAAGTCACTGTATGTGGGTCCAATAAAGTGTGACTAGAAAGGGCTTAATTTCTTGGCTGCTGGTGTGGTGCTCTGATGAAATTTTTTGTGGAGCAAATTAATTTACAATTAAAAGTGAAAAAAACGTGTTCTTTGACATTTTATAACTCATTGAAAAATATGACATAAAAGAAGAAAAAAATTAAAGGTACGAGAAATGACAAAACGAATATCAAAGTACGATATTGCACCAAAATGGTTTTTAAATGTGAGGGAAAAATGTATTTGTTTCAAGAGTGAGGGTATTATTTTTGTCTTTGGTATTTTTACGTGTAAAATTGCAAATATGTGAAATTCTAAGAGTGAGCGTATTCTTAGCTCATACCGTAGCAACCTAAAAAAATATTTTTTTAGACTTAGATATTATAATTAATATAGTGAAAATGTGTATGAATAGATTTATTCTATTTAGTTATTATCCAAAATTATATTAAATTCTTAAATCACTAGTTCTATTTTCACCCTTAAAGTATTGGTTCTATTTTTTCAGGTTAGTCTCTATCGTTAGTATGTAAAGAGGTAGAGTGTACCTTTGTAAGAGACAATATTATAACAATGCTGTTTTTTTTTACCTTCTCAATTTAGCTCGAATAATTTTCTATTTAGCATTCCCAATTTAGCCTTCTTGATTTAGGGTTGAGTTTTTTTTGACATCCTACACTAGTATATAGAGGTAAAATAAATATTAATAATTAATGAAATAATAAAAATAATATAACCTAAAATAAATAATATTAATAATTATATTAGCAAAATAAAAATTATAACAGCAATAATAGTAGTTATAAAGGTAAAAATAATATTAATAATAAAGATAATAAAATATTAATAAAAGTAATAATAACATTCATTGATAATATCATTAAAAATTTGCATAAAAACAATATCACAAAAGATTTGAATAAATACATTATTTGTTCCATATCTTACAAGAAATTTAAATGGTCTAGTCGCAGGGGGCTTGACTTGAGGCGTTGAGTTGAGAGGGCATGGATTCGATTCCCACTAGATCATTCTTTATTTTTCAGATTCTTTAGGGGCGCAACTATAAAAGTGTTTTGGAGAGAATGAGAGAATTTCTGGGTTTAGATCTGAAAATTTAGGTTTTTAGAAGCACAAGTAATATTTGCGCCTCTAAGTAATTTATCTCACTGAAATATGAGTCCAAGCCTAATATATAGAAGGTAATAAATGCTAATTGTGGAAAACTTAATAGAAATCTTCGACACAAGTAATAATTGCAACCCTATGAGGATTTGAAATCTAGAACTTCTCTGGAGTTGTAGAACCAACTTCACACTTTAGAGACACAAGTAATAATTGTGCCAATAAATATGTTATAAAATAATGTTTTATTGGAAATCAAACTCAGCATCCCTGCCAACACCGATCGTATTTCTCATAAAATATAGATCAAATATTGTACTTATACAGCTTCTAATATTAATAAAACACTCAATTATTTAGAGTAAAATTCTTATAACATATTATTAATATTATAATTAACATTATTTTTATTAATATTATTTGTATCTTTATTAATATTAGATTTTTCATATTTTTATTATTTTTTTATTATTATCATTATCATTATCATTATTATTATTAATAAAAAAATAAGAAAATATCAACAAAATATAATTGATCACAAATATACTCAAAGGTACAATTAATAGTTACGCTCTTGAATTTATTTGACAGTTGGTCTTTTCGCTTGCGAAAGCAGGAAAAAGTGTACAAAAATCAGAGAAAAAGGTGAAAAAACTTGGGATTTGATTATCGGTGAAATTTTAGAGGGTTTTGATCATATCTGTTAATAGACCCATTCTTTTGGGTACTTATGAAAAATGTCCCCATGTCGAAAGTAGGAACTATATCCTCTGCCGAACATTTTTTTCTCCGCTTTTGCCGAGCTTAATTTTGATTGTCAGATTAAAGACAGTGCTCGACGGACACGGTCAACCACATAATTTAATAATTTTTTATATTATTAATTTAGATCGTTGATTTTTAATCCAACGGTTAGAATCAAAAGTTCTCCTCTACGAGGAGAAAAAAAATCGCAGGGATTTCGTTTCGCCGAAATAGACTGCATTACCTGCTTTCCAAAATGGACACCTCCAGCAAAATCTGACACGGTTAAATCTAAATCCAACGGCTAGAAAAGCAGATAATATTCAATAAAAATATGCAATAATACTTTGAACTGGAGAATTGCGCAAAACCAACCACCACCTCGGAACCATATCCTCTAGAGCAGTTTTTTTTTGCTCCAGAGGGGTGCAATCACATCCAGACCGTTTGTTCAGATCTAACGGCTCATATCTAATACCGTCTCAGACAAAAAAAAAAACTCCTGCCTGCCCTGTATGCGAAGGAGCATACTATGCCCGCCTGATTTTTTGTCCTTTCTTCTCCTTCCCGCTCAAATCGACTGATTATTGGTCTCTTCTCCCTTCTCTTGCGAACTGATTATTGATTTATTCTCCTGCTCTTGCTAGTTCGTGCTGCCCGTATCTCTCTCTCACACACAAAGGTATTACTTTTTCTTATTTGACTCAAACTGACATGCGTGACTCAAATTAGTTCATAGTGACTCAAACTGATTTGCATTCCTCTCTCACACTAATTATTTTTTTCTTACTGGTTTATTTGACTCAAATTTGAGCATTAAAATGTCAAATTTTTTTCTTACTGGTTTAATAGAGGGGCCAGAATAAATTAATTCAACAAATGATTACTAAAAGAAAATTAATAAATGGAATGGAATCAGGATTGATGCTTGAAATAAAATCAACAAGAAAAACCAGAAGTCATAACTCAATTTTGCAGGTGGAAGAATATTAGTTTTAAAAAATCCTTTTAAAAGAATTGGCAGAATGTTGGTTATTTTTTTCTCTCTACCAAAAATGAGAAGTCATACATTTCAGGTGACATAAGTTGAACTATGTTTTTGAAATTTACTCTGGTTAAGTCATAACCTGTGTATTCTCAAAAGGATTAGAAACTCCAAAAAGATATCACAATTAAGTTTAAAACTACCTGCATGAAATATCTGTAATACAACTTAAAAGAGTGATTGTTCCTTGGTTGTACTCTGGTTAAGTCATAACCCGTGTTTTAATGAGCCAGTTTTAATGGCAAAAGAATGCAACTGTCTCCCCAATTCAATAGAATCTAAATCAGTGCATGCCTTTATAATCGCACAAAAACTATAAGGCTCTGGGGCAAGGCCTGAATCAACCATTTTGCAGAACAATTCAAGTGCATCTCTTTGCCGTCTATTTTCAACAGTCGAGGACATAATGGCAGCCCATGTTACCAGGTCACAGCCAATACCTGATTTAAATACAGTAAAAAGTTTACAGTTTCCATACAGTTCTGTTTGCCTGGGTCGGAAGTTGCAGATTTTCGCCCGAATCGAACTCTGAGCTCTGAGTTCTTGCTTGTTACGCTCTCTTCCTTTACTGTCGAGCTAAAGTCCAGAGGAGAGCAAAAGCTGATGCACAGCGCGACCATGGTGTAGGTCTCTCTCGCAAATTCACGACTCGTTCAGCCAGGCGAATTACCTGGTTCTTGTAATCATCGAAATAGTCGTGTAGTTCGAGTGGATTTGATTTTGCTGGAGGGGGAGAGTTTGGAGTGGGGAATAAATGAATAATTGATTCTCTCCGGTCAATATATTTCGACAGGGCAAGAGTTTTTTTTTTTGTCCCAGCGGTATTAGATATGAATCGTTAGATCTGATCAAACGGTCTGAATGTGATTGCACCCCTCTGGAGCAAAAAAAAAAAAAACTGCTCCAGAGGATATGGTTCCCCACCACCTCTCACGCCTCTGCTTCCTATAATTACCATTCTATTCCATCTTCCCTCGTTCTCTCAACACCACACAACGAAACCCATCGTCGGCCATTAGCGAGAGAGAGAGAGAGAGAGGAGCTCCTCAGAAAGGCGCTCAACCAAAACTAAAAGGATCGTTCAAGTTGGGTAATCACGGCTCACCTTGCGTCCGACGGGTGGGGACCCCACCACCTCCTTTCTTCCTGCTCATACTCACCCGCAGTGGAGATCTCCGGTCGTAATTTGGTACTGGAGAAGAACCGTAGCCCAGCTCCTCACGGTGGTCGAGGCGCTCTCCCTTCGGCCGGTGGAAGTCCCTCTGACCTCCTCTTTCTCGCCGGCGGTGGTCCCTTTTTCCTCCTCATCCCCTCCTCCTAGATTTTAATTATATTTTAGACCTTTTTTCTTTAGATTCGAGTACTAGAACCCTATATTTCTACAGAAAGAGTTATATTTGAGAGTTTGTAAAAAGAGAAGATGCTTACAATTAAGAGAGTGCCTACTGT
The DNA here is from genome assembly GCA_964058865.1 of Eleocharis quinqueflora. Lineage (NCBI taxonomy): Eukaryota > Viridiplantae > Streptophyta > Magnoliopsida > Poales > Cyperaceae > Eleocharis > Eleocharis quinqueflora. The sequence continues at coordinate 83,151 of CAXKVX010000593.1, forward strand.
AGTGTCCAATTATCAGGAGGAGGGGTCTGCCGAGCCAATTGGGTGCGGCCGCAACTGCCTCGGAAAATGTTGTTTGCATAGTAAGTATTTCTGTTTCTTTTTTCTAGAATTCTAGCAATTGTAGTTTATTTTTGAGAGCTAGTCAGCCGATTCCTCCAGGAACGATATCCTCTGGGTAGCGAAATTGCACCCAGAGTGCGTATCTGTTGATCTGAACCGTCGGATTAAGATCAACGGTGCTGATTTAGTAATATGAGGGGGGCCGTGAATCAATCAGTAGCGGTCTACCGTTGATCTTTAATGGTGGGACGGTTCAGATTGGATACGCAGAGTGCAGATCGAAGAAAGATACGCAGAGGATGGCGGTCTGATTCCTCCATGGTTATTAAAGAATAGGTAGTGATTGACCTTAGGAAAAAATATTAACAGAAAGTAGTACATAGGGGAAAAGTTGGTGATTGCATGTGGGACTATTTAAAAAAAAATAGTAAATTTTGCATGTGTGAGATTTGATTACTGTGGATTGGGATATTAGTGTCCATAAGGCTTGATTTAGTATATGTTATTCTTATCCAACTTGATTATTTTAGTTTATAGGCTATGTACTGTCGATCTCCTCATTCTTTTTTGCTTCTTTTAGAACTCCAAACTCCTGGTCTCCATCTCTATGAAGCTTTATTATTATCTTCCCTGAATAGTAGAGTTATTCCTTTTTTAGCTTATAAACTAGTTCTGATTGGTTTTTTTTTGTTCAAACAATTATCATATGCAGTCTCAAAGCTCCCTCTCTATGCCTTCAGCTCCGATCCGAATTCACCCAAATCTGATGTTTTCCTGTCCCAAATTCTCCTTGCACAGGTAAGTTAAGGGCAAATATTGAACAATAGTCTACATATTCAAGTTAATTTTTACCTCATTTTAACAGATGCTAACAATCACATAAAGAATTTAAATGAAAGATATACCAAAGTGCAAAAAGGGATTATTAACCATCTGAGTTTATATTTTAACTACAAGAAATTGTTTACTGTATGGAGAAATTGTACCAGTAGATACCAACATAAAAAGGTATGCTGAGGAACTAAGAATTAAGTCTTATATGAGAGCAGGGGTAACGTCCCCAGAACAGTATGTTAAGATGATATTCATAATTCAGAATCAGAAATATTCTTTTACCGCTTGTTTTTAATTTTTCATAGAAAATACTACCTATTTGATGCCAATCATGTCTCCAAATAATGATTGTTTGTTTAGTGGGAGGAGAGGATGGAGCGAGGCTTGTTTCGGTATGACGTGACGGCTTGCGAGACAAAGGTGATACCGGGTCCGCAAGGCTTCATAGCTCAGCTGAATGAAGGACGACACCTGAAGAAGCGACCCACTGAGTTTCATGTGGATCGGGTGTTGCAACCATTTGACCCAACCAAGTTCAACTTTACTAAGGTTGGCCAGGAGGAGGTTCTCTTCCAGTTTGAAAACAGAGATGCAGTAGAGAACTCGTACTTCCTGGAAAGTGCTGCTGTGGACACTTCCAAGACCCTTAATGTTGTTGCAATTAACGTAAAACTCTTTATTTGATTCTTTGATTTCATCAGTTAATCTATTGGTTTTTTGGATGCTCTCTTTCTTTTTTCTAACACTTGTAATTTGCCTTTGATAGGAAGAATTATAATAGTTTGCTGCTTAAATTGCACGTATCTTGTGAGTGGTAATTTATAAGAAACACTTCATGCTTTTGCAAATTGTTTGTGGGTTGCAAGTCTTTCATTTGAACAACAAAATAGTTGCAGACATCATGCTTCATTCTAATATTGATTTTGGGGCTTTTTATGTTGCAAGCCTTTAATATTTGAGCTTTTTTTAACAGGTAGCCTTCTTCATACTATAGATTAAACTCACCTGGTTTGGTTTTGTGGTAATATGTAGGTGAGCCCAATTGAGTACGGACATGTGTTGCTGATCCCGCATGTGCTTGACTGTTACCCGCAGCGGATTGACCAAGAGAGCCTTTTACTGGCACTTCACATGGCGGCTGAGGCTTCAAACCCTTACTTTCGTCTAGGCTACAACAGTCTCGGAGCATTTGCTACCATCAACCACCTCCATTTCCAGGTAGTTACATCCTTCCTCTCCATTTGTAGATTATAACAGCATTTCCTGTCTGAAAAAGCTGGTATCATCTTATCTTTATTTGCTATAAGAAAAACATTTTTTCAGAACTATATATTTGAAATTTTGGGAAATAGCTTAGACAGAAAGATCCAGATGATATAAAGGTATATTCTGAGAAACAAACTGACATCTGCTTTCACTTTTAACAAGTCTCCATCTTGATAGCAAATACATAGGGACCATGAGAGCCCAGGCTCAACATAGTGAATTCAAAAATTTTACATAGTTTATCAGGGGATATGTTATATTAACAACAACAAAATTTAAAATTGCTGCATCTGACAAAAGAATCATCAACATTAAACAGAGAATTGAGTTTGTAGATATGTGGCATGGGTTTGAAACTATGGGTTCAGTTTTTCATGGTATTTGATTGGTAATCAAAGGATTCCAAATTCCAAGCTGCAGCCAAATATGGTATATGGCGCATCTAAGTTAAAATAGTACATCTACAAAATCCAGTTAAATACTATTGTTTTTACTGCACAACATTTCAGTAGTTGTGAAGTGATTCTATTTTGTCAAATTTGCAAGTAATTAGATATGTGGAAACCTGATACCAAATATCAGCATCTTTAGTGTGTTTTTTTTGGTTCAAGTACTTTATTAGACCAAAGAACATCATTTGCTAACTTTATATGTTTTGGCTTTCTTCAAGTTTATGTTGAAAGTTGTGCTGATTATTTCTGGCAGGCTTATTACTTGAATGTGCAATTCCCTGTGGAGAAGGCACCAACTGAGATGATAAGCCTTGCAGGACCTGCTTGTTTGTCAGAGAATGATGTGAAGGTCTCTAGGTTGGTGGACTATCCCGTCAGAGCCCTTGTTTTTACAGAAGGGAAAACCATGAACCACCTTGCTGAAGTGGTGGGCAAGGCCTGTATCCGTCTCCAAGAGAACAATATTCCTTTCAATGTGCTTATATCTGATCGTGGCCGTCGGATTTACCTCTTTCCCCAGGTAGAAATTTGTTGTTTTATACATGCCTTCACAGAGATGTTGAACATCTTTTTTTTTTCAAAATATGCAAACTTTCAAGGGGAGCCTTGGTGCAGCGGTAAAGCTGTGCCTTGTGACCAGGTCACGAGTTCGAGTCGTGAAAACAACCTCTTGCAGAAATGCAGGGAAAGGCTGCGTATAAAGATCCCAAAGTGGTCCGACTCTCCCCGGACTCCGTGCAAGCGGGAGCTACGTGTATCGGGCTGCCCTTCTAAAATATGCAAACTTTGGCTACCATTGCCTAGTGGTTGCGAATTTATCATCAAATATAGCAGCAATGCTATGAAAATACCATTTCGTCTTAGCGGTGTTGAGCAGTAATGTATTAAACTCTTAACTGGTTGTAGCTTCAGCTTCTACTGGTGGGAGAAAAAGGTCATTCTTTTGAATATTTTGAAATGGGGGTATCTACATAATTTTAATTTCGTAATTGATCTCTACTGAAGGTCCATTTTATTCCCTTTTCTAGTGCTATGCTGAGAAACAAGCCTTAGGAGAGGTAAGTCAAGAGCTTCTTGACACACAAGTGAACCCAGCAGTGTGGGAAATCAGTGGCCACATTGTTCTCAAACGAAAAAAAGACTATGACGAGGCATCAGAAGCCTCTGCTTGGCGTCTCCTGGCTGAGGTGTCTCTCTCTCATGAGAGATTTGAAGAAGTGAAGGCATATATCTTTGATGCAGCTGGTCTGGTTGAAACCAAAGATGAAGTGACAATAGACAACACAGAACACAGAGAGAAAGAAGAGAAGTTTGAAGGAAATGTTGTTGAACCTATGGCCAGGCCACACTTTCAGGAAGGTTGTCTTGTTCTCCAGTGAAGATTTGAGTATTATGGATTTGATTGTTAGCTAAGTCTACTGCTTAAGTCAATAGTAATGACTAGTGAACTTTCTTTGATCAAGTTGATGTCTAGGTAATTACTTGTGTTTGCTTAATGCTTCATCTTATGTTTGTTGTGAATTGTTTATGTTTGCAGATACTTTACTTGCATCAATGTCATGTGCAGATTATTGGAATGTATAATGTCGTAAAAGGATCTTATAATAAATTATAGTTTGTGTAGAACTGTTTGTGTTAAGCACATCATGGTACTGTTTTCCAGGATACCAGGATGTACAACTCCTACCTGCTAAACACATCATGGTACTGTTAAACACATCATAGTGAGTTTCACGAGTAGGTATGAGGTTCAAGTTTCAGTGAAAGTTATTTTCAAAAAGTTATATAAGTTTTTTTTTCTAATTTGTTTGCAAGTACTTGTGTTGTAATTTTACGATAAATGAATAAAAAAAACCATAAACACTTAGTCACCTAGGGTTAAAAGTCAATTGGCGTGCTTCATAAGTAGAAGCACTTCTTTTATTCCATAATCAGATCCTTTGGATCAGCGTAAAAATGCGCGCGGATAACAGAGACCACATCAAGCATAAAATTCATTGGCAAACCAACTTTTTAATGCAATTATGTTAGGTCAAACAATTTGATCTGTGCTGGATGTGTAAATGTTATGGATATCTTTTTACTCATTCATCTTATTCGTATCGTATTTGATAAGACAAGTATGCGTACGAATTATTTTCGTTAGAAAATCCAATATGGATATGAGTATGGATATGGGTATGAGTCAGATTTATTTTTCGTTAATTAAATAGGCAAGGATATTATTAAAGGCTATTTCGTACTCATTATCCTATGGAGTAAATTTAAAAATATATATTAGTAGAAAAATTCGCAATATCCTATAGAGTAAATTAAAAAATATATTAGTAGAAAAATTCAATAAGAGATGAAATATTTATATTTTAATTTGATTGTTTTAATAAAATAATTTGAGTCGGAATAGATTATATCTATATTTTTATTTTTATTTTTATTTTTATGTAGAGACACATTTGTATTAAATAAATGAGTTTTGATTATTTATAAAAATTAGAAAAAAAATAATTATACAAATTTTTTTTTGTCCATTAACCGTTTGTTTGTAATTTTAACAGGTATGATACGAATAAGCCAAATTTTAACGAGTAAGAATAGAATAAGAGTAAGACTAATTTCACATGAGTACGAATACGCAAATATTTCCATCCGATCCATATCGTACTCATTGACAGCCGTAATAAATGTATGTTATAGATGGATTCCACGTCAGGTTGAATTGATTTGGTAGCAATGTATGTTGTTACATTGAATGAATTTGATATCATAGCACTCCGAGTTATTAAATAAAGCTAGGTTCTTAGCTTATCAAGAGGATTGGTAACTAAAGTTAGTGAAACTGATTTCAAATGACCGATTTCGTTTTCTTATTTGTGTACTATTTCCGTAAATACAAAACACCATTTAATTTAGAAGCATGTTAGAAGTTCAATATGAATACTTAGGAACTTCTCGTGTCATTTTTAATAAGAAAATTCGAAAACTTATATGTAACTAAACAGTTGTCTTACCTAGACCTCATATATTCTTGTTATTAAACGTGTGCATGAATTTAATTTGCATGATCTAGTTTCAGAAACAAAATAGCTTCCTTTCTGGACAACTCTAAAGTTAATTTTGATCTTAGTATCACATGATGACATGACTAAAATCTACATGATAGTGTTTACAAATACTCAGAATCTAACAATGTTGGACTGGCAACAAAGATACATCATATATAAGCTCTCCTATATCTCGTAATAAAGCATAATGCAAAATGCAAATAAGCCGGGAAAAAGGGATCTGATAACACCAAAAATAATGTAAAGCAAAAGCACACTACACGTATATTGAAAAACGCACATATTAGTTGGCTCAAACGCGAAGGGACACAACATCGCCCAAGATATCAAAGAAACGGTTGATATTGATTTTGGCCTTTCCGGAGTAGATGGCTTCCGCACCTCCTGTAGCCGATCCTTGTGCTGCCATCTCAATTAGCATGTATATCTTCTTTATCGGCATCTACAACATATTACAAAACATTAGAAAAATCAATAAATAAATAGCAAAAAGGAGCAGTCAAAGCAGTCAAGTAACCAACTACATAAACAGTAAAAGGATGCTTACATCATCGACTGCTTCAGCTGCTGCGTCAATATCCTCATCAGCAAAGACGTTGAGATGCCTCAATACCTACAAGGAACGACAACATAGCAACAGATCTAGGATTGCAAAAACATATATTTTAACTAGCTTAGTACATTATTCAATTAACTTCTCTTCCTTTTTTTTATTTTTTACCTTTTTAGCATCAGCTTGACGCAGCTTGGGAACATGATAGGCAACAGCGAATGCATCACAAATTCCAAGAGACTCCAGGAAGCCAACCTCACTAGTTGTACCAATAACCAACAAACTTTTTCCCTAAATAACAATAAACAAATACAAACATTGTAATCAGATAACATACTAATAATAGAAAAATATAACATGAAAGCATTGTTAAATAACCAACTTGAGCTTAAAGGTGTACTGTTTTACTAACCTTGGGTGGAAGCCTCTTGAGAAGAACCAGTAGTGTTTGTGAAATCAAGTTCGAGAAACGTGGGCCAATAGCAACATATTCAATCAACCTAAAAGTACCATACAAATAAAGGAGAAAATTGTTATTTAAGGTGGGGGGAAAAAGCATTTGAGCATTTAAAGCAATAACAAAGGAATTTTCAAATGCTTGTGATCTTACCTCTCAATATCATCAAGAATGATAATGCTAAGCTGGGATCTATAAGCATCCTCAAATACCTGTGTAATTCATCAGAATAAACCAAATTCCTCTAGTGTTTGAGATTTCATTGAAGGAAAATAATCTAGCTATAGAAGTTGTAACGTAAATTGGGAAAATGTTCCAAACCTTGACAATTTGCGCACACTTGCTACCTTCGCTGAGGCCAATCATAGTTTCAGCTGATATCTGTTAAAGTCAGATGGATCCAGACATCAGAACAAAGTAGAAACTAGTATGTCGTGCAATTTAAGTAATAGTAAGGAACACAAAACTCACAATCTTAACGTAAGGGAAATCACTATTGATGCCGATTGTAGCAGCCATCGCCGATTTACCACTTGCAGACGGGCCCTCCAATAGGCAAGTAACAAGAGGGCTCCCCTTGCTGACTCTAACTTGTTCCACCAGAAGCATGGCTCTCTCATATATGCGCTTATGCCTATCTCCGCAGTCTACTATGCCATTCAGTCTGTAAATTGTAAAAAAATTGCACAGCCATGCAACTCAATATGCAATTTCACTCGCACAGGAAAGTCATTGTAAACTTAAGCATTCAAAGAGAAAGTGTACCGGCATCTCTCAAGGTCATCTGTGGAGGCACCAAAGGCAGGAGGAATCTCATGAAGGGCATTCAAAAAGTCTTCCATGGTGATTTTGATGCTCTCCTCATCCAACTGCTTAGTGAGATCATCCATGCTAATCTGACGGTTTAGTGCATATGACACTGCACTCTTGACCACTCCCTCTAACTCTGCTCCACTGTAGTTCTTCGTGCGTGCCGCTAAAATTGAAAAGGACAACTTCAATTTCAGTATCGTCAAACTTATACCAACATACTTTTAAACTGAAGACCCAGTTGGGTCATTATGTGCAACATAAGTTAAACAGTGGACCAAAACAGTAACAAAGGTCAATATTAGGATCCTTGAATAGAGCATCTTTTAAGCTCAGACTGGTTCAAGCTGAGGATACAAGTGTTAGGATCCTTAATATGAAGAGGCATGATAAGATAACAAGAACATACCAAGCTCTGGGAGACTGACATCAGGGGCGAGAAAGGAGCTCTCTTTCATCTTGTTGGTATGTATTTGTAGAATTTGCAATCGACCATTTTCATCTGGGAGATTTATCTCTATATGCACCTCCAACCTTCCTGGCCTTTAAACAATCAGATATGTAAGCCTAGGTAAGTGATAACAAGGCAACAATACAAACGAAAATAATAGGTGAAAGGAACTGTATCCAGGAAAAAATAGGGTGTACGCCGGTGCATGTGTGTGGAAGAGAAAAGTAACCTGAGTAAAGCTTCATCAAGAAGATCTTTCCTATTGGTCATTCCAATGAGCAATACATTGTTCAGTGACTCAACACCATCTATCTATCAAAAGTAATAGCTATGATCAGTTTCACACAAACGCATTTAAATTTATTTATTCAGTATCTAGCCTTTTGAGGTATATTTCGGTGTACCTTTGTTAGAAGCTGATTGACTATGCTATCATGCACTCCTGTACCATCTCTTGTTGAACCTCTAGACTACATTATTACAACATAAGGGATATCAACATTATTTGAGTATTTGTAGTCGGCCTTTAAATTAATTGCGGTAAGGAGAGTATGAAAGGCATCTCTACCTTGCAAATAGCATCAATTTCATCAAATATTATGACATGAAGTTCACTCTGATCACCTGAAAAGAGACATAAAATACATCAATGTTTCAATACTACTAACAAAGGAGCTTGCTCGTCCTGGGAATTTTCGGTAGATTCTCACCCACCACAATGTTCACATTTTTTTTTATTCAATGAGGTTGACACTTTATAAATGCTTTTTTCAAATAAAATAGTACAGGGTATTTATTTTCACTGAGGAATTGACACTTCAAAAAAATTTCTAGTGACGTGGTGCATTTTCATTAGTGGGCAAAAATTTGGAGATTTTGTATGGGTGATTTTAGCTTTTACCCTAAAAAAGTAATAAAGGTTTAGATGGACAAAATGACAAATACCTTTACTCCTCTGGTCATTTTCAGCATCAGCAAACAAATCTCTCACATTTTTTTCCGTCTCTCCAACAAACTTGCTAAGCACTTCCGGCCCATTTACAATCTAAATGATTTTTTTCAAAATAATCAGGAGCCTTCAATATTTATGAAGAACAAGTAAGAACAGTAGAGAAAATAGCACCTTAGGTTCTTTTCCGTTCAATAATTTTCCTATTTGACGAGCCATAAGAGTCTTCCCTGTACCAGGAGGCCCGTAGAGCAATATACCTTTCACATGCTTAATACCCAATCTAGGAAAAAGAAAAAAAAAATAAAAGCATTAAGAAGAAAAACATTGAACGCCGAGCAGTATAACTTGACCTTACAAATTGATATTATAATTGTATGTTTCAGGTATGTCCATGCTAAAGCTCGAAACATTTATAAACCTGCAAAATTAGTGTCACTTACAACACAAGAAGTAGCAGCCTTCATTAGCCTTTCTTATGTTCAAAGAAACAGCGAGGAAAGTGTGGACATAGAGAGATAATTTCCAGTTTTCTTGGGACATATGGTAATTATCATGCCCTATATAATTCCCATTTTGCAGGACACACATTACATTTTACAAGAAAAGACACAAAGATATTTACACAGTTTGTAACTTGTTTTTTGTCGTTTCATTACCGATTAACAACACGGGGAGGGAAAACCCTAGAAGCAAAAGCTCTTCGAAAGATATCTGTAAATTCAGAACCCAGACCTCCAATACCGAGTTTTTCTAAATTGAACTCTTTATGTTTGAAAAGCTTGCTACTTGCGGCCTCCCTTTGATTTATCACCTTCAATATTTTTACCAAAAAAGACCACAATGTTAATTCTATCTTAAATAGTAATGTCCAAAGCAAACACATCATCATTCTGATCTAAACATAGGAACAGCTAAAAAGAAAAAATGCCTCAAGTCAACAAGGAGGCAGCATGCTCGAAAATCAAAATATCAGTACTGGGTTATTTGAAGCTAATTTGGGCTATAAGTAGGGTCAATTGGCAATTATATCAGTGCTGGATTATTTAAGGCTGATTTGGTCAACATAGTATACTATTCAGATCAATATCAATCAAACTAGACCACAAACCACTGCAATATGCAATCATTGAATGTACAAAATATAACCAGTTCTGGTAAAAACATATACAGCCCACCATAAGTCTTCTGTAGACACCAGCTGATAGGAATGGTGTTAACTGACCTTAATTCCTGAATTTGGGGTAGCCTCAAAAATAATGTATGTTTCTTTTGTGAGGAGGCCTCGATCCAAAGGGGTGGCACTTTCTTGGCCTTCGAGCATAGCTTGATTTACAGTGAATATATAATTTGTTCCTTGAAATTCGAATGAAGCTCTTTGACCAGTTGTCAAAACCTACAACAAGTTAAAAAAAGAATATTGACAATTATACTGCTATGACATTTCTCCACACTTTTTTAATAATCTCTCTAAGCACTCGACTATCCCATTGCTTCCTTTCCCAATTTCATCGAAGAAATGCAGTTTAAATTGTGTTAAGTTGAGAGAAACAAAGACTTCAACTGTCTTTGTCACTCCATAAACAAGGTTCCCGTTGTAAAGGTAAAAGTGTCTTTTGAAGACAGGGAGATCACCCGAGTCTGGTTTTGTGACAATGGGGTTCCCTGCTGCAAGTATGACAAACAAAGAATCCCACATGTCTTAATTCAGTGCAACTTAAAAAAGCGGTAAAAAAGGATTTTGATTCATCCAATAATGGTCATGGACCAACAGCAACTCCATTTTGTTTCTTTTGAGAAACTCATCATTGAGGGTGACTGATAACAGCTTTTTGTTGGCTAAATGGCTTTAGTAGCATCATGGGATAGTTTTGCCAGTACACTTAAAGCAAAATATGAACCAGCTTTATCAACAGAAAAAAATTTAGCATACACACATTCAGGGCAAAAGGAAAATGTAATCCAGCAATTTGCTCTACTTACTTGGTCAGTGAACCTTTTCCGGATGAGTTGTGAAAGCACGACAGCATCTAACTACATAAACCAGAAGAGATATATTCAACAACATAATATCATTAAATAGTTTAACAAGAGAGAGAGAGTGAAGAAACTTACTTCTTCATTTCGGTTGCCCTTCTTAACAAACTCAAGCTCTAAGGTGAGAACAGCCAGGTTGAAATTCTCCAGAGGAACAAAGCTGAAAAAAATAAAGACTGAGACATAGTTGAAGAGAGAAGAAAACATTATTACCCATACAATTATCCATAAAAAATATATTACCTGGTAACAGAAACAGGATCGCCAGCAGATACTTTAGATTGGCGCCGTTGAATAGCATTCAATGCTATCTGACCATCCTTGACAGCATCATGTGCCGTAACCCTCAGTAAAGGATCACATATTTGTTTAATTAATCCAAATAGTAAGGTGCAGAAAACTGCTCAATTGTAATCCTGACTATTTAATAACTTGGTTTGTGTTATATTATTTGTTAAATAATGTTACAATTTCTACTTTGACTTTTTTTTTTCTTATTTCCGATGCATCTGGTCATTCGGATAATCAACGGCAATTACAAGTGGCTTTTGTATGCTACAGTTCGCTAATTGCTGAAATAAATTGAACTACCATTCTTACACTAGAGAAAAGGGAAGAAAGTAACAAAGAAAAATATCTAACTGAAGAGATTCAGAGAAAAGGATATCTGAGGCTAAGAACAAAGGAATCTCCGACGAGGGCAAAAGCAAGCTTTGAACCAGGGAGCGTGAACCTTCTAAGATCGCCATAGGAGCAATACGCGAGATTTGTGAGGGCTAGATCCTGACCTGGCGTGCTTACCACCACCATAGTTGGGCCCTCAGCACCACCACGACCACTATACCCATACCTACTCGCCATTATTCTCAGCAGTGGCGAACCAGGAATGATTGGTTATAGGTGCTCCTAACTAATTTTTCAGAATATTAATTTTCATTTCATGTATAATTATATGATTAAATGAGGAAAAAATATTTAATCAAAATCAATTACCATGATCTTTTGCTATTTAAATGAAAGGTTAAAGATAAACACTAGGTAAATAACAAAGCACCTAATTGCTATAAACCCAAAATTCATCTGTCAATTGATATAAACCCAAAATTCATCTGTTTTCTGGTGCGAATTAGGTGACCAGGTGTGAACCAGGGGCCATATCAGCTTTCTGGTGCAAATTAGGTGCTGTTCAGGAACTGTTTAAAAAGTTTATCACTCTCTGCACAATTCTGTGCCAATTATCTCATGTTTTAGGGACTTTTCTGTTATATTTCAGTCCTCAGAACTGCTACTATAAATATTGTTACGTAAGGGTTCCCTATGCAAAATTCCGGTCTAACTGTGTGCAAGGACTGAACTGTTACAGAAAAATAAAGTTATTTCGAAAACATGATTCGTAGCAGAATGCTAAACATTGAGAAATGGATCATTTCTACGACATCATATTATCCAAACAACACCAAAGGTGTTAAATTCTCCAGAAGTTACTGACAGTGACCTCATGTTCTTATTTATCCAAGTAGCAATTGCACATCTCTCTCTCTCTCTCTCTCTCTCTCTCTCTCTCTCTCAACACAACATTATATACCAGGCTTCAACAGTGACATGGAATTTGAGATATTCTTATGACGTAAATATTTCATCATTGGACTGCTTTTTGTTGGTTTTGGTGGTTTACTGGCAAATTGGATTTAACCAAAAATTACTCATGTTTTCAATTAGATAGGAACAAAAAATCTTTGCGAAACGCCAATTATAGATTCATAATCACGCATACACAAACAAATATATACAATATAATGGTTTTGTAAAAGTGAGTTTAACTAACCTGTATGAGAAACAAAGAGAAACTAACGAGTATCCTGTATCCAGAATATATTCCTTTCTCTAATGGGTGCTTGGTTACCGCTAATAACAAAAAGGATTTCTATCAGTTATTTGCCATTTGGATCCTTACATGAGAGAGATCAGAGAGGAGACATGGAGAACACTTACAGTAATCGGAGAGAGTCAAAGAGAAGAGAAACCGAGAGAGTGCGATCGATCGAGCTGGCTCGTAAGCTTAGGTTTTAGTTTAGCGGGGTTGATCAGCGATGGCAGTATTATTGACAGAGATTATCGACGGAGGTGCGAGAGTGCGACGACCACCGACGGCCTGACGATTCCGTTGGGGTATTCCAGGTGATACCCGATTCGTGCGCAGCTGGGTACAGAGGAGAGAGAGAGGAAGGGATAAAGTTAGGCTAGAATGCTAGATATATAATCAAATAATCGATGCTGAATCGGAATGGTTGAAATCAACTTTCCAGAACGGATGGAATTTAACTAGTTAAGTAGCTTGCGTATTAAGTATACGAGTTGAAGTTGAAGTTGAAGTTGAAGCAGGGATGCAGTGTATTCCAGGTTAGGCATGCGCCTGCTCCTAAGATTTTAAAATTTTTCGTACGCTCAATGATATTTAATATGGTGTCTACTTTTGAGTTGATATTGTGCTTACTCTTGCTTCAGACTCGTTCAATATTTTCTGACTCAAATTAAGATCGTTGATTCTCTCTTCGCTTTCTTCGCAAATCGCTATTTTCGGCTGATTTAATAACTTCGGATGGATCGTCCCTTTCTTCTTCCCCTCTGATCTAAGTCGTGAATCACCGTCAGCTCGAAGCCTCGCACCCTAACCCTAAGCGGCTAAGCCCAAACTTACCTGTCGTGATCGTGCGTGTCTCGTCGAACCGCTGTTGTTGGCATCTGGCGAGTCTCTCAAACCGTCCCACACTTGACCCTCTCTACTATTTCGGTGTGAGAAATATAGTGAATTGAATGAAGGTACACAACATCTTTTCAAAAAATATTGGGATATGTCAGCTCGATTTATCGTCATCGACTTGATTTAATTTTATAAGTGTTATTAGATTATATTTATATTTAATTTTCTAATATTTAAAGGGAAAATAATTTTATGTCATTATAAAACTTGAAAATTGTCAAAATGTCATTAAAAAAAATTTATCAAAATGCCACTATCAGTAGCCGATCTCAATACAAAGTGACCGATAATGACATTTTGACAAAAAAAAATTTGAGTAGCATTTTGATAATTTTGAAGTTTTATAAGGGCAAAAAATCAAATGTTTTCTAATAAACCATATTCTTTAATTACTGTGGTATTCAATATTTTAACGAAATTTATATTCTTGTAAGTAACTAGTGCATACCCCTGATCATAATCCTAGATCCGCCACTGAGTAGGTAAGACTCCGACAAGATTGCTAACAAGCTAATTAACATCATGATGAAAAGATCTAAGTGAGAGGTCTATGCTAGCTCACTTCAAGCTTTACATTATGCAAGTGAAATGTCATACATACTGAAGGAGGTCTATGTATTTCTTGAAACATTTGAGGAAATCCTCCGACAACTTGAAGTAGAACAAGGAAACAAAACCGTAGCATTTGCCGCTCAAAGTCTTAAACCATACAACAATGCTTCCTCCTCCAACTACCGTACCTTAAATGATACACCCTTTCAAAACTTTGGCATGGATCAAAACAAAGACTATCCCGCTATCACCAAAATGCTTCAAGGTCTCTTTGTCTACGAAAAGAAGCTCAACACCAAGCGAGAGGTAGAAGGAAAGAAAATTACATGTCTCATGTGTGAAAGGAAAGGGCACTCTATCCACTCTTATTATAAGATTTACCCTCAATTTAAGAAATCAAAATGGAGGTAATAGGCAAGACCGGCGGGAAAATCCAAGGAGAGATGGAGGCCAACTCAAAAGAAATCCCAAAGTCATGCAAGTCGATGCTTGAGAAGAGGGTGATGGAGAAGGAGATGAGTGTGTAATTGAGGGCAACAATGAACCTCAAGGCCCATTTGCACTCATGACAATAGTAGACGAAGAAGACGATGAAGTAAAGAGTGAAGAGTCTAAGGCACATGCCGTCTTGGACTCAATCATTTCTAAGAACAAGGTAACTGATCCACTCCGCAAGTTCGGATTGGGAGATGGCATGAAAGATGAGCCCTCTAAAGAAAAGGAAGATTGTGTGCAAGACGTGATGATGGACAATGAAGAAGCTAGCACGCCATCACATACTCAAAAAAGTGAGGCGGTGAGCTCTCAAACCTTTCAAGTGGAGGCAAAGGTACATCTAAACTTACAACCAAAAGAGATCAAATTTTGTCTAGAGTTTGCATCCGATGATGACTCGGATGATGATGATGATGAGTGGTATCCAACCAATGATACAAGCATTTCAACTAATGAGAATTCTTTAAAACTTGAAATTCTTAGGTTAAGCAAACTTCTTATTGAAACAAATCATGCCTTAATGACAAGAGATGGTACTATTGGGGGATTAAACAATAAGATTCTTGAGCTTGAATCGAAGGTAAAAGAATTTGAAACAACGGTGAAGAGGTGTGATGAACATATAAAAATAATTAGTGATTTAAAACTTGATAAAGAAAAGTTGAAAATTGAAATCGGATCTTTGAAGTCCACTAGTGTTTTGAAGAGTGACACTAGGATGGACTTAAGAAAATTGTTTGATGGACAAAAACCCAACGACGAGACGAGTCTTGGCTTCACTCTTTGTCATCCAACAACACTAAAGATCCAAAAGAAAAAGAAAAACAACCTCAAGGCTACAAGGGCAAGAGTTATAACTACCAAAATTCTAGAAATGCATCAAATCATGCCTTTAGGTATAGGTTCAATAATGATAGTTATGCCAAGAACAAACCGGTACCTAAGTATGTTAAACCAACTTGGTCTAAAAATACTTACCATAGGGAATCAACCGGGTGAAGATATGAGGTTAAAGGTAATAGACTTGCCCAATTTGGCCCTCAATATATTGAGAAGCCAAGAGTTGTTTTCCAACATTTCAATGACACAAGAATTCACAAATTAAATGTTAATCAATCATATCAAACAAAGAATCAAGCTCAAGAATTGAAGGTTGATTATAACAACCGTTTTGTGAAAGCAAAAGGTGTTAATCCCGCAACACGTGCCATTTGTAATTATTGTTGTGCTCGTGGACATATTTCATTGGAATGTGAATTTAGAAAAGGAAGCAACATCAAGAGTGTTGCTTGGGTTCCTAAACTCAAAATGTAAGGTTCTACATATAAAAATCCCCACGAACTCAACTTGTTAAATATTTAAGGGGAAAGTAGGGTAAGTTATATGTTAGTGTTTCTTAATTACTAATATACAAATTTGTAGATTTGCTTGATGTCTTCTCATAGAGAGAATGCTTGGATCATTGATAGTGGATGCTCTCACCATATGACCGGCTCTAGTTCAAATTTTGTGTCACTAAAACCACTTGATGGTGGTTCGGTTACTTTTGGTAGCAACCAAAGAAAGAGTAAGATCATAGATATAGGTTCGGTTGGCAACCAACATCTAACCATATCAAATGTATATCTCGTAGATGGTTTAAATTACAATCATTGAGTATAAGCCAATTGTATGATTCCGGGTACCTTGTGAATTTTGATTCCAAGACTTGTTACTTGATAAATTGCAAGACCAATGAGGTAATATATAAGGGCATAAGACGAAATGATGTATATTACAACCTAAATCATTTTAACCAAAGGAAAGTATGCTTAAGTGCTATGACTAATCAATCTTGGCTTTGGCATAGAAGGTTAGCCCATTTAAGTGTAGATACCATCAAGAACACGATCAAGCTTGACTTGGTGAGAAGATTGTCATTGAACAAGATCGAATTGGATAACATATGTGATGCTTGCATCAAAGGTAAGCAAGTCAAGTCAAGTTTTAAACCTAAAGTCATTGGATTGCATTTATGAGTGCCCTACCTAATCAATACTTTGACCCAAGCCGACATAATCCACCTCAACAAGCTCATGAGGTATCCTCCTCCCAAACCCAACCTCAATACATTATGCCTTCCAACAAGCTATTCTCACGACCTTGGGTGAACTCAAAACAACATGTGATCAGATCGAGTCAAATCACAATGCTTTGTGCTTGGGAAAATGGGGAATTTAGTTCTCTCTATGATTCTCATTTCGATTTCAAGGCTCGTTATCTAGCCTGATTTGGTATGGAGGAAGATGAAAATGAGAGAACTACTACTTCTGCACCGGCCCCTCCATCAGAACAACATATGGAGGAAGAAGGTGGCAGTGGTGATGATGAAAGTAGTGAAGAAGGTGATGATCACAACATCGAAGAAGGAGATGATGAAGACGGTGAAAAGGTTGATGGCGAAGATGATGAACGTAGTCAGGAAGAAGAAGCAAGTAGCTTTAGCTCCAACGATGCCATGGAGTCCTATATTTTTCTTTTAATTTCCTTATCATTTTTTCTTTTTCATTCTCTTGGACTTGTGTTAAATCTCATTTGCTATGCTATGTTTTGGTTATATTAATTAGGATTTAAGAACAATGCTTAATTATGGAAACATGTTTAAAAACTTGAATGCTTACTCATGTCGTATTATTTGATCACTATATGTTTATTTGTGTTGTACCTACTTGCTATCATATTTATTTTACTCTCATACATGAACACTTTTTTATATATGTTATACCTTGTATATATGTGCATATTATCCAAATGATTCTTGAATTAAAAGGGGAGCCTTGTTCTTATATTGTTAGATTCTTAATTCTTTGCTTACCAAATAATTGTGCATAAATTGATGCGGAGCTATGCTAAATTTGTTCCAACTTTTGCTCGATTTACAAAAAAGAGAGAACATCACATGTGACATATTCATTAAAATATAATCCTCAAATATGCACATCTAAAATTGCAAGTTTTTCAAATCGACAAAAAGGAGATTGTTGTATCAAATAATTTTTCTTTATTTGTCGGTTTGCAAAAAAAACTTGAAATTTACCATGCTTTGTGTTTGAGAATTTTTGTAGTGACTGTATTGCAAAATTGGAGATGCAAAATAAGAGCAAGCAATTAATTCAAGTACAATCATCAAGATTATTTAGTAAAATTCTTTGTATATTTAATTAATGTAGAATATTTAAGCTTGAGCAAATGAAATAAAAAATCCAAGTTTTCAGCTTCAATCATTAGGTAAAGGTTACCAATAGTTATAACGGTTCGAGTCCTTCAAAGTTAATTTCGAAATCAAGATTTTCACAAAAAATTTCGGAGTGAACCGTTGTGTAACATTTCATATGTTGGGTTACGAACAGTTCAAAACCCGTCAATTGGCCGAAGCAGCGGAAAGACCGTAAAACAAAAATTGTATGTCTGACTTAAGCCGAGGATTAAGCGGGGTATGTCGGATAAACCACAGAGGGTGTCCACCTCCCGTTTATCCCTAACATCAAAACCCTACTTAATTCCTAAACAGATCTACTCCTTAACTGAATTCTAAAACTTTAATCTACTTACAAATTAAATAGATTAATATAACATTAATACCTTGATCCAAATTCGAATTGGACCGCAGAAGACTCGGACGGCCGAATCACAGACGCTCTTCTCCTCGGAGTATCAGACGTCTGATACCTCTACCAGATGTCCACCAGGACGACCAGAGAGCGGCTTACTTCTTCTGCCAGAAATACCGAAAGCCGCGATATACCGCAAAAACATTATTCACCAAGATAAGGACTAAATGAATATCTTTACGACTCGCAGTTATTCAAATATGAAATACCGCTCCTTTCGCAAAAATACTATTTTTTCGAATCCCGTAAATAATCGTATACAAGAAAGAGAAAGTATATTTATCGATACGAATCCGAGTTAACGAGTACGAATCGATTTTTGGTATATCTTTCTCTCTCCCTCTACCCCTCTATTTATAGCAAAATGAGGAGGTGCCAAATTACCAAAATACCCTTGAAATGTGAATTTACCATTTTACCCTTGTGGAGGTCGGCAAGCACAAAAAAACAATATCAAGCCTTGATATTTGAATTTCATTGCCGACCTTATGCCACATCTCATTTTAATGTGCATTCCCATGTTGGCATGGTGAAAGTCAAAGTTTGATTTAATTTGGCCTTATCACCATGCATGCCGACTTCATTTTTGGGATTTTTTTATTTATTTATTTATTTTTAATTACGAATTTAATTAATTTTTAATTAAGATTTTAATTTGATAATGACTTTCATTCCAAATTTAAAACCATAATCTATAATTAAAATCTAAATTAAAAATATATAAATATACATAAACATATAATTGTTCTCAACAATTATATTTCTCAGGGTTTGGTATTTGTTTGGTTGCGGTATGATTTTATACAACGTATCGTATACGTCTATAAATCCAACCGTTGTTTTTGCTTGTCATCTTATATGACATATATAATTTAATCATATCATATATAATTAATTATAACCATCATAATATTAATTATAACTATTTATAATTAATCATTAAGATTCTCTGATTTAGCTCCTATGCGGTGTAACCCAATAGGATCTGTGTTATGTTGGTAAATAGAATTAAAACCATTTTAATTTCTATAATCATAAGAGGCATCTGACATCTGCGCTATGACCATCCAATTACACAGACGATGTTGTACTTATGCAATATCACGATCCACTAAACATTTTAGTCGTGTTAATTCTTTCGTCTCACAGTATCAGATTAGTTTCAAGGCAGGTGTGTGTCATCCTTGCAAACTTAATCTTTTCTCGATCTTGAGCAGACTTATCAAATATAATTACTCTTGTAATTATACCGCATGCATATAATCTTACTCTATCAAGGGGCCCAGTGATACTGTAACTCGTATCAAGATACGAGGGACAATAGTACTTTCAGTAAACCATCACTACCTCAACTAAGTTATGTATACCGAAAAGTTACCGTTATGACTGCGTTTTACCGACATCGTTAGATAACAATCACACATACACATCTCTTAGTAGGAAAGATGAATACCTCATACTTTAGAACTTAACACTGAATGAAAACATTAATGACACGTACACAATTCCATTTAATGTTTCATTCGAGGTTTGTCAAATATCATGTTCCTCTAACATGTATTCATGTGATTAAAACGACATCTCATGTCTATGGTTTGTAAAACTTAACCATCTTTTAATCCACATTCTAACCTTGTAATGGTAAATTAGTGTTCCTGCTAATTACCTTGGTTAGAGACTTTTAAGAGTATATATCATCTGTATTATGAAGTTTCACAATTCCAGTTATTGACTCAAGTCAGATAAAGGAATGATTCATAAATTCAATAATACTCAAGGTAACAAAATGACAGTTTAATTAATCACTCAATTCATGAACAAAGCTTTATGATAATTTATCGTATTATTGACTTCTAGATTATTACAAACTAACATCATAATCATCACAACGGTTTGAGTCCTTCAAGGTAATTTCAAAATCCAAATCTTCACACAAACTTCCAGAGTGAACCATTGTATAATAGTTCAGAATCATCACAAAGGTTAGCCCTGAAGTGTTGCCAATTTCATTTGATTTTGAATTCAAAGTGCCTAATGTTGTAACAGTTGATAAACCGTTACAATGGTTCAGGATGATTTTTATTTTTTCTGCCCTAATTTTTGTCTGCTATATAAAAGAAAGAAATCACTTCTCCTTTCTTCAACAATTATGATTATTCAGCAGCAGCTTTTTCTCCAATTAAAAGTTCAAAACTATTTGCTAAAAAATCCTCAAGCTTAATTATTCTAAATTAATCCAAAATCCTTGTGTATTTGGAGATTGCTTACTTACTCTCTACTTTAGCCTTTGTGCTCTTTTACGAATCTAGTCTCTATTATTAGTGCGTAAAGAGCTAAATCTCGACTTTTGTACAAGAAACTTGTGAGTTAGTAAATCAAACTGATCTTGTTACCAACGTTGGGGGATGGAAGACCTAAAGAATAGGCTCGTTAATAGCCGAACTCCGTTAACATATCGGTGTCACACGTTCTTCACTTTGTTTGCATTATGTTAACTCATCTATTTTAGTTTCTTTAATTTAAATTAGTTGAAGAAACTTGACTAGTATTTAAGATTGTCATTAGAAATTGAATTGTGCACATTTGCAAAATCAATCCTAGAATCATAATTAGTCCTATTCACCCCTTTAGGATTAACAAGAAGAAGGAAATATTAAGAAACGAAGGAATCGACCAACGAAAAAAGAAGAAATTGAGAAAGAAACCTACCAGCAATCATGGTTCTTTGCTCTGGTGAACTCACCAATTCTTGTCATCTTCGATCTAGAGAGCCTATGCACATTACCTATGGACCTCCACAATGTTGAGACAATATCGTAACCAAAGCATCAGGCCGATAGTAGTCGGAATCAAGAAATGAAGCTTCCAACGTTAATGAACTTGAAGACCACCAATGGACCCCACATCCCTGAAAGTTCATATTGCCGACGACCACATCATTGGAACTGCCTTCGAGTCGCGATGCCACCAATGCCAACTGATCTAAGATCCTCCGAGTAGATGGTCGGGATCGCATTAGGACTTCTCACATTTGTTGGATCAATAGGATGATGTATCCATGATCGTTTCCCCTAACTAACCTCTTCTCTTTCTGTTGCAGGGTGTTAAACAAAAAGAGCGTCCTGATTCTGTAGAGAGTGGTGAAGCGGGTCACATCACTGCCTACCCATGATTTGTCATCAACTCAAACTCACAAATGAGTAGCATAGTAGGTCGAGTTATGTGACACTCTACCCATATGACCGACCATGTAGTGGTCTCCTAAAGCCTTGACAGTGATCTATTGTGCGAGCAAAGTACCATCTATGCCACAAAAGATCTACGACATGCTGAAAAAGATAAATAATCTTTCTCCATTGCTGGAAATTAATTTTAACATGCCAAATAGTAAAAAAATCTTAAAAATTTATAGAGAAGTCAGAAAAATATGAAAAGAAATGTAAATTCATAAATTTTATCCTCTCATTTCTAATTGATATCTTGATATGTTTTGAGCACTTTAGATACATGTAAATATTCATTTTCTTTCTTTTATAGAGCACTAAATAATCAAAATCAGATAATATTGTAAATAATTAAATATACAAATGTCAAAATAAATACTTTGTAAATATATGCACGTACAAATAAATAGTAGATAAATATATGCGTATATCATCTTTGTGCCTTGATGAAAAAAATACACATTCACTTGTAAATATATCAAACAAATAAAATAAATTTGTCATATAAAACAAATAAAGTACTTAGAATATGATTAGCCTAGGTTTAGGCTTAAGTCTAGTTCTTAAATCCAAAAGTCCAAAATCATGCTCAAATCTAAATTCAAGTTAAAGCTAAAGTCCAAATAAAATTCAAGTCCAAATAAACTCTTAACCTCAAACAAGTCCAAACCTAAACCCAACTCCAAAAATGGAGCTCGATCCAAATCTAAACCTAAAATTGAATCTAAATCCCAAATCCCAAATCCCAAACTTGAAATCCAAGTTCAAATCGAAACCTGAAGCCTAAAACCCCAAATCCAAACGAACCTAAATCTAACTCATATCAAGTCTAGAACCATATCCAAACAAAACAAACTCAAGTCTTGACTCAAATTCATACTAGAACCCAACACTGATCAGACTCTAAATCTAACTTTTAAACCAAGAAATCAAAATCTCCATATTCTAAGTTCAAATAAACACAAAACAAAGAATCCAAGCAAACATGAGTCTAAAACCCTAAACATGACTAAGCTTGAACATAAGCCAATTCCAAAAACTAAAGGATCAATTCCACTCTAAATTCTAAAGTCTAAATCTAATCAATTTCTTTTTTCTAAACTCTCCCCTAAAACAAGCCCAAAAAGTTGATTGCCTTTCAAGAAAAAAGTCACCCAAATTCAATGAGTTAATAATAGATCGCCTTTATCTAACCCGTACGACTCAATCTAACAATACATATTAATCATAGATGTCGAGCTCTAAAATATTATCTTGGATAAATAACAGTAAGTATTTGTGTCTTACCAGTACTATCAAATCCCAAAATCTCATTAGTACAAATTAAAAGCCTAAACACATGTATTTCAAAACCTAAGTCTACGCGCTCTCAAAATAATATATTCACTTTTCTTCTACTTTTTCTGATCGAAGAAGGCAGCGAAAAAGATACCCACAGTTAGTGTAGTGCTAAAACCCAAACGGGTCCCGCCCGTCCCGCCCCGCCCGTGCCTTTTACCCGCCCAACCCGCCCGTTGACCAAACTCGTTGAAACCTGGACGGGTCGCGGGTGCGGGTCAAAGGGCGGGTTTGGGTCGCGCCCTTGAAAAATCGCCCGTTTAAACCCGCCCGTTCTAAACCCGTGTCAGAACCTGACCCGCCCGACCCGCCCGCCCGTCTACCCGACCCGCCCGTTTGACCCGCCAACGGTTAAAATTCGAAAATTTTTGAATTTTTATTGGAGGGAACCCGTTTGACCCGCATGAAAATTTTTGAATTATTTTGGATTTACGAGTTTGAAAAAAGAAATTTTTGAATAAAAAAAATTAAATTCATTTGTACTTTTTCAAATATGATTTTTTTAGATTTTTTGTGAATTTTTTAAGATTTTTTTGGAGTTATTTCAATATTTGGAGTTTTTTGGAGTTATTTCAAATATTTAAAAAAAAACCCGTGCCCGCCCGCCCGCCCGCCCGACCCGTTTGACCCGACGGGTCTAAGGGCGGGTTTGGGTCACTCTTCCCAAACCCACCCGTCCCAACCCGCCCGTCGTAACCCGTCCAACCCGTCGACCCGTCACCCGTCTCACCCGCCCCCCGTCCGACCCGTTTCCCAAACCCGCCCGCCCGCCCCGTTAGCACTACACTACCCACAGTGTGCAAACGGGTTAAGTAATATATTATTGTGGATGGTGGAGGTTGGAAAATTATTATTAATTTTTAATTCTGGATTATGATGCCCAAACTAAAAAAAGAGTTGTTGGTTGGTTATATTCTCTGTCTGTTATAGACAACCTAGCAAAATCTAAATAAATTATTTTTTTCCTAATGTGGCTGGTGGAACTAACATTCAATAATTTTTAAAACATATCATAATTAACGCATGATGAAATTATTAATTTGTTATATGCAGCTAGTTATGGAGGGACTATTATTAAAATATAAATTAGAGTGTTGAGAGATATATGCCGATTAAGGAGTTCATTCTTCTTTCTTAATATTCTCAACTATACCAAGAATTTTGAAACAATAGGAGAGATTAAATTAAAGGAATTATGAAAAATAAAAGATGAAATTCAAATGGTTTTGTCTTTCCACCAGATATTGCCAAGCCAATGCACAGGAAGTCAGGATTCTCAGGAACTAGGTCCCCATGTCCCATTACCATGCATTGCACAGCCATACCAGATTACCAGTATGAATTATTTAAGGAGGTTATGCTCACATGTCCCTATATACATTTTTATTTCATCACCAGTTAGTTTGTAATTTTGTATATTGATATGAATTTCATGCACAGTTAAAAAAGGCTAACTTCATAATTAGATAATCACATCCCTTCAGATACTTTATTATTTAAGGAGCATATATCATTTGTACAAATTTAGAAATTAAGTAACTTTCTAAAGAATCATCGGCATATGGATGTGACAATTGAATTTTACTTTATTTAGTAATAGACAGGGGTGGAATCAGAACGCCGAGTTAGGGAGGGGGGGCGATTTACAAGTATAGTTTAATTTAAATGTTATAAAAATGTCAAAATTTAATTTTGATCAAATTATTCAAATTTTTAATAAATATTTTAACTAAAAATCATACTGTTTAATTAAATTTAATTAAAAAATTAACCAAAGGTATAGACTTTTTCGAGCCAAAGGGGGTCTCGGCCCCCCCACTGGTTCCGCCCCTGATTATAGAGGTTAACTCAAATATCTTGTTTTTGTTACTTTGTTAGTATGTGAGACTGTCCTAGCTCTTTAAAATGAGAAATAGAAGTATTACAAATACATAGAAATATTACAATTATGCAAAAATAAGTTAAATAAATAGAAATATTTTAGAAAAATAGAGTAAAATCAATCAATTCAAATCTGTTTAGATCACCTATGTATACAATATAATTTAAATAAACAAAAATTGGTTGATATTCTTGACTTCATCGAATAATCACTCAGTCCATTAGACATATTTTTTATTTAAGTAGGTCGCTTTACGTCGATCTTGCGTCTCTAGTAAGATACAATACATATTCATTGAAACACCAAAATAATTGAAAATTTCAAAACAAAATATTCAATAATTGCAATTTAATGCGTCTATTGATGAAGCATGTATGCGGATTTACGCAACCACCTTCCTCTTTTGGCTTTTTTCCCGCTTTGTCTGTGATCTCTATTTAAGTATTTATGACTCCACTATTCAAAATCTAGAGTCGCTGCTGATAAATGAAACACGATTTCGTGTCGTACTCTACCGACAAGTTGGTCCCACCTAGGTATAGATATATAGTATAATGGGTCCCAACTTCTGTGTAAAGAGACGTATTAAGATACTTCCGATCGGATACAGAGAACCATCCAACAAGCTTATCCTTTTATCTGACATTTTTTTTTGTCAACTTGTATTTTCAGTCAGCTAGAGGAAATACAATATAAGAACAAAGCCGAAAGCGTGAGAGAGAGAAGCGAGGAGAGAGAGAGAGAATCTCCGAACCTTTCTCTCCCACTCCATCTACAAAACCAAATGCGAAGGAAGAAGAAACCCTAGCTAGCTCGAAACCTAGTCCGAATCTCAAATTCACTTCCTCTTCACGCAATGTCGACCCCCTCCGTCGGACTCCGGCGAACCGCTGCGCGCCGTCCGGCCATACGACCGACTTGGTGTTGTTCCTTCTCTCTCGATCCTCAGACGCCCCAGTCGAAACCCTACTCTCCGATCTCCAAGCCTCCTTCTTTAACTTCACGCCGCATCCTCTCCCCAGGTCGGGTTTCTCCAATTGATTCCGACCCGATTGATCCGGATCCGATCCAAGATCTGCAGGAAAAGAGGCTCTCTTCTGTGGAAGAGTCGAGAGATGGAGGCTCTTTCAGAGGTTTTAGGGTTAGGTTGAAGGGAGAAGAGGGAGAGGTGGTGATTTTTAGTGAGAAGGAAAAAGATATGGTATGTGAGAATAGTGAGGTTTTCAGAGGCTTGATTGGTGGCATGGACTTGAACAGGGGTTTTGACATTGAATTGGATGGAGTGGATGGTTTAGAAGGGTTTAAAGCTACAATTGGATTGATGCGAGAAACAATTCAGACTGAGATGCGGTGGCTTGCTAAAATTGGCGTTTCTGGTGCAATTGAGATACTTGAGGTGAGAAACTGTAGCTATTTTTAATAAATAAATAAATAAATAAATTAGTAAATAGTATGTGGTATATAATGGGCCTGAAACTTATAATTCAGTACTGAGGTTAATTAGCTGCAATTATCAAACTAAACCCTCAATAAAGCAGTATAAACTTTGAAGATTCCTA
The DNA here is from genome assembly GCA_964058865.1 of Eleocharis quinqueflora. Taxonomy (NCBI): domain Eukaryota; kingdom Viridiplantae; phylum Streptophyta; class Magnoliopsida; order Poales; family Cyperaceae; genus Eleocharis; species Eleocharis quinqueflora. The sequence continues at coordinate 109,543 of CAXKVX010000593.1, forward strand.
AAAAGCCAACCAGAAGAAATGAAAGAGCAAATCAATGAATATGGTAATAAACATGATCCATCACTACAAGTCTACAACCAATCTTGTTGATACACCGAGGGTTCGAGGCTAATAATTTACCTATGTAGTGAGCTCCTATTTTTACATGCTGACTTCCCCTCCCCTGCAGTTTGCAAAAGGATATGTAAGTTATAGTAGAAGAACTGTTTTTCACCAATTTCACATTCCATATTCACAAGAATAGATGAGTCAGATAATATGATGTATTTATAATCGGAAATGGTAAAATATATGAGTATAATTAGGTGCTATCAATGGGCACATCTTAAGTAGAAGTTTCACCTCCTTTTTTTCCAAACAGATTATTAAATCCTCTCCACAAATTACGTACAGTCATGTTATTCAAAATTTCTAATTATTACATTTATTTATATATCAGATCACAAAAGACGGAGTCAAAAATAAAATATCCAATTATTAGATGATGTTGTCTTATGACAAAGTTGGCCCATACTACAAATATTTTCTGGTCCATCGCTGGTGATTTGACGTAATCATTTTTTCTTAGATGAAATGAGGGTCTTTGCCAGTCAAATCTAATTCACATAGCAATTTTCTTCCATCGGTTTCGAACCCTAGTCTCCCACACAGGAGAGTGTTGCCCTTGAAACATAATAATTTTTTAAGCTTAACCAACGTTTGGGGACACTTGTCCAAAATGGAAGCAACAAAAACAATACAATTATTGTAGAAGTCAGGTATAATTAATTAATAAATTAATGACGATTTGCTAAAGCTGTCTGGTTCATCTTGGTAATTATTTCTGTTGTAGTGTGTTTGTGCATTCGTTGCAGAACCTTGATATAGTTACCAAGTCCAATATAATTCCTTTTTGCACAAAAGATGACTTTTTAATTTTTATTAAAAAGAAAGAAGACCCGTCACGGCAAGCATACACTATTTTGATTAGTTCTTGTGGTTGTCAATAGGCTAGAAGCCTAGAAATATATTTGAGTCACTTCTGAAATCCAAATCAAAACAACCTAGTTATTTTGGGCCTTTGGCCAAATTGCACAAGTAACTTAATTGCCTAGAATACCTAATGACTTGTACAAGTGCAATCATCCCCATCAGTTGAGAAACAGAGAACACTCACAGTTGGATTATGGGCATGGTTTTCTGATTTGGATCTAACCCAACTCATTTGTTGCTTCTGGCGATTGCAAAACGTCCCTTGCCAATTGCAAATGCTTGCTTGGTTTCTCCTTTGTCCTTATTCATCTTTGAGTACTCACTAGTCACCAAATCTTCACGTGCAATGCCTTCAGTTGTTAAACTGTTGCACTTGTTCGTGTTGGAATCATTATTTGCACCACTACTACTGTCAATGACATTTTCTTTCCCTCAAAACACCACCACTGCGCATCTCAATAATCTGCTGAGTTCAAGACAGACCTGCCGTTGCAGGTCGTAGCACGACACTTGCTCATCAGGTTGAAAGAGCCAACGATTGGTGGGGTGTGGGGTTAGAGAGAGAGTCTGCTAGGGAGGGTATACACTAGGAGTTTGGACCTTATCTAAACAGATAAAAAGAGAGATGAGGATTTGTTGCATCTTTGCATTGACAAAAGAAGAAAGGACAGGACAAATCCTCTTAATTGATACAATTAGACAACAGGGAACTAGATAATTAATTCTTGACACCAAACACAAAATATATTCCTTTTATGGGGGAGGATCTTTATAGGATTAAAATGTAGTTTGGCAACAAATCATTGTAAACATCATGAAACCATATTTGAAAGTTTTTGACAAATTGCTCAAATTTGTTTTGTATATTCCATTACAAACAGATAGGTGTAACTTAGTTAAAGTCGTCCTTCAAAGGAGACTTTATGTCACTTATGAAGCTCCAAATGGCACAAAGCTTAGGTGATGTGTCACTGACAAGTGAGAACACTTGGTGTTTACTCACCAAAAGTTAAGATTTAATACAACTAGCCGAAGTAAGGATGCAGTACAAATCAGTACTTCACAGTTTGTTATCAATGCACTGTAGTTATGCAGAGTCAACTTGACTGCCTGTATCTGATAACAATATCGAGTATATTATTGAAATTATCTACTAATCAAGAAGCATAATTGCAACATAAACAGCATAGAGTGCCACGATAAATTTTTAAGGACTACATCTTGTTCTTGAAAATTTGAATTCTTCTCCTAAATTTATGCAATAAAAGATTAAAAAAAACATCATTTGAACATAAATGGAAAGTATAAAATCAGTGATGCTTATATATATATATATAGAGAGAGAGAGAGAAAGGCTAGGGTGCTCCATGGAGCACCAAATTTCTAATGCTCCATACCGTATCTTCAATTTAAAAATTTCAATGATCGCCGTTCAACATGATCTACATATTGAAATCTATTTGGAGATTGAATTTTACATTTTTTTTATTTTTGGCTATTTTTTAGAGAGGTAGGAAAATTGTAACTTTTGTTGGTTCAGAAACCGTTTGATTAGCAATTTTTCTACTTCGGATCGATCGTTGAAATTTTCAAATTGGATATAACGGATGTGGAACACGAGCGATTTGGTGCTCCATGAAGCCCTAGCCTTTCTATATATATATATATATATATATATAACTGGGTTATGGTGCTTAATCAAGCACCAAGGGGTCGGTGCTTGACCATCAAATCACACAAACGGGTGGTTCAAATTTCGATTTATCATGCTCAATAATTTCTTTATATCAAAATCTTGTGGAATACCAAAATTTTCTATTTTTAGATATTTGTAAGTATTTGTTTTGGATTTTTTAAAATGATTAAAAAATAGTAATAAAATAATCAATGCTTGTACATAAAATAGGTCACTTTCAAAAATCCAAGACATACTTACAAAATTTTAAAAATAGAAAATTTTGGCATCTCACAAGATTTTGATATAAATAAATTATTGAGCATGATAAATCAAAATTTTAGTTGTTCGTTTGTGAGATTTGATGATCAAGCACCGATTCCTTGGTGCTTGATCAAGCACCATAGCTCAGTTCTATATATGTAATATATATATATATATATATATATATATAGAATCCGGCTAACGTACTAACGTTAGCAAAATCAAAACTGTGCTAACGGATGTTTATCTCGAATTCCAAATCAAAAACGGCCGATCCGAACCGTTGAAATTGTTGTCCATACAAAAACCTACGTAGGGACCAAATTTTACATTTTTTCGAATTTTTTTACTATTTTATCCGAGGCATTGAAAATGAATTAATCTAACGATTCAGAAAAACTTACAATTTCAACACATTCTTAAATGCCTTGGATAAAATAGTAAAAAAATTCGAAAAAATGTAAAATTTGGTCCCCACGTAGGTTTTAGTATGGACAACAATTTCAAAGGTTCGGATCGGCCGTTTTTGATTTGGAATTCGAGATAAACATCCGTTAGCACGGTTTTGATTTTGCTAACGTTATTACGTTAGCCGGATTCTATATATATATATATATATATATATATATATAAGGAAAAGCAATAAGATACTAAATTGATTCTCTGGACACTTGCATTCATTATTTTTTCGTATATACACTTATTTTATTTTATGTTCTCAGGTTTCTTTCTCCATTAGGTTTGAAAGAGGAGTCACTGCATGCCTCAAGTATCTAGAAGCTGTTCCATGGACTGAAAATGAAGAAGAAAAGCTCAAAAGCCTACTCAGAACCTATTCGTTTAACAAAACTCTCACACAAGATATTGAATCTCGGCTTTATACTGCTAGCCTCGCCTCTTCTGACAATCTAATAGTGCACCTTATTCGATCTGTCACAAATGGTCCCAACTCCAAATCCCGGAAAGATCTGCATTCTTTAATGAATGGTATCCTATCTTCTAGCTCTTTGTACCAAAAAGAGAATGCGGTGCCAAATAAAGAAGGAATTTATGACCTTTGCCAATCTATTTTAGATTCTCTTTTGGTGTTATTTAAAGAGGAAAAACCTCCTGCAGAGAGGATTTCGCAGCAACTTGAGAACCTTAATTGGTTGTCAGAAATTCTCATAGAAAAACAAATTGGAGAAGAATTTGTTGATTTGTGGATAAATCAAGGTGAGTTGATCAGCATGCATGAAACAGCCTCCCCTATGGTCAGATATGATCTGAGCCGGGTCTCTGCTACTATATTTATTTCCCTGGGGAGAGGAAAGATTCACATAAATGGAGAGAAGAGATTTGAGTTCTTTAATTCTTGGTTTGGACCTATGTTGATGGATTTTGGATGGTTGAGACGATGCCCGAAAGGCCTTGATACGAGGATGTTGGAAGAAAGCATGGGCCAGGCACTTTTGACTTTGGCAATGCATCAACAACAGAAGTTCTTTATGGAGTGGTTTACGGCTTTTAGCAAGCAGGGAAGAGAGTGCCCCAATTTGACACGAGCATTTCAGGTCTGGTGGCGTAGGTCTTTTGTTAGATCTGTTGGACAGAACTAGGTTTGGTTCTAGATTTAAATTTAGTGTGCTTTTTTTTCTTCTTTTGCCTCTGTGTCTGAGAGTTTAGTTTCTTATTTGGGTTTTTTATTTATTTTAATGGCCATAATACAGTTAGCCCCATTTCACCCTGAAAGGTCTATATGACCAAACCTAGTATCTAGAGATGGAGATGGTTATTGGCCTTTGCTTGTATTGTGATGATTGTAATCTCCTCTTAGGTTTATTGTACTTTGTACAGAAGCAATGAACGATTGTGGTTGTGTTCTTTTTTAAGTTAGCTGTAATAGAGTTATTGTCCATGTGCATGGCTTCAAGTTTTAATGTGTTCTTGCCTAAAAATGGGAACAAACTATCTTTGTTCCACAACGAATCTTAAAATTGTGCCTGGTTTCCTACTTGGCTTGTGGTTTTCCCATTGGCCACACTGATGACGTTGCATGGGAACACCGAACAGATCACAAAATTGTGCCTGATTTCCAATGCTCTGTGCATATTTGCGCCGTTGAATTGCAATAAGATTTATGCAACACAAGTCTCAAAAAATATTATCCATCTGACCATGTTTAGCAGGGAATAGGGACCCATGTGCTCAGTACAGCAAATATAGACATATAGTTCAGTCTTTGTCATTCTAGTGATCTAGTCTATTAAAATTGAATTGGTTTCCTATGCATTGAACGAGGGATCAGTAAATCATTTTGATAAATTTGAACTTAATTTTATTATTTTTTCCTCATAAATATTGACCTGATTTTATGCAAAATAAATCTTATGTTATAAAAAAATTCATTTTGTTATGCTAGTATGTTGTTGCGCTGTGTTAGCATTTGTTGGACTTAGTGATGATTCAGTACAGAAAAAAAAATATATATATAAAGACAATTTAATTTAGAACAGCACCTCTGTGTCAACTCATACCATCTTTTCTGTTCCAAACTACCTTTTTGTCTTCCCCTTTACTTTCTTTCCTGTGGGATCATTGCTGTTGGTGTTGGTTCAAGCAAGAAAAGGATAGAAGTATGTACTCTGTTTGCCTGTTTGGATTTTAGACAAAAGAAAGAGATTATAATTTTTTTTAGAACTAGGAGGTGAAGCAAATCAAGTGTTTTGTAACCTAGCGATATCCAGAGAGACCTTAACGTTAGGCATGGTGGTGTCAAACCGTATTCTCTGATTTTTTTTTCTCCGCTATCCGCGGAATTTGATTCAAACTTCAGATTATCTTCATCGTTAATTATATGATCTAGAAAGAACTTTTTATATTATTAATCTGAATCGTTAATATCGGTTCAGAACAAAAAAATTTCGGTGTCATTCATGTCTCATTTTTTTGAACCTAAAAAGAAGAACAAATATAAGACGGAACTTTTCGGAGTGTGGCATTTGGATTTCATGCACAATTTGTTAAATTGAAAAATGTAATTATACAAATGGAGACCGGAATGTTGGTGCAATTTCCAATGGAAAATGTTTCGCCATTGATTCTGTCATTAATATCAACTGGACACATTCAGTTCGATTTCGACGAAATATTATTATTGTTATTATATATATTATTTTAGTTATTATGCATCTAATAACATGCATAGTAGTTCAAATAATGTGCATAATAACTTAATTAATTCGATTTGTGCATGTTAATTGTGTTATTATGCATGTTATTCATATTATTATGATTTGACAGTGTTTATATTTAGATTATTATTATGCACTTTATTCAGAATGAGTTGCATGTCAATTATATTAGATAAATATGTTATTATGCATGTTGTTCATATTATTTAGCATGTAATTGAATGCAAATGAATTTGTCTAGTTCGCATCGATGAGCGTATCGATTTTCGTTTTCAGTCGAGCGTCCGGTCAATTAGATGCATAATAAAAGAAACAACAAGCATGATAACAAAAACAACATGCATGGTAACAAAAACAACATGCAAACTGAATCCAACTTGACCCGTCCTATTGGTACCGATGATGGGATCGATGACGAGATCGATATATCAGCTCACATTTCAAATTAAGTAGAGCAAAAAAATATCGAAATTCTAATTAACAATTGCGATGAAAACTCCGTGCAAGATTTAAGATATAAATTAAAAGAGTTGAAGCATAACTTGTTGGATTAAACTCATCTCTAGTTTGACAATTTGCAAAACAAATCAGTAATAACCTTGCACGTGAGTTTTGCTGAAGTTGCAGGTTAAAACGGGTACAAACTGATGTTGCACATGCTCAAACATGCTCAACACAAGTAAAGACATGCTCAAGACATCAAGAGATGGTTTTACAGTGCTCAACAGAGCACAACATTACCATAATGCTCCAGAACCCATCACAACAGGTCAGCAACCCGTCATAACGGGTGCCCAACTCGTCATAACGGATCAAAAGGAAAAAGGCAAGGCAGAAGCAGGAAGTTGGCAGAAAGTAACGCTTATCTAAGACGTCACAATGTCTTTCAACCCGTTGTAACGGGTTCCTGCTTAGACTGGCCCACAAAGCAGCCAAAGAAGAAAAGAAGAGTAATCATGGAAAGTGCAGAACCTGTTATAACGAGTCT